>CM049836.1:26526649-26561649 GCA_027422435.1 Schizopygopsis pylzovi | reverse complement strand
ATATGACTTACATTACAAACTGTCCTTGCTCTTCCAAGCGTTACGATGGGGGTAAGCGGGTGCTTTTTTAGCGAATCCATGTGTTTTTATAAGACAAACATCTAGGGATGTAACCATTAATCGTGTGCCGGTTGAAAATCGATTCAAACATGTGACGATTCAAATCGGTTGAGATGCTAAACGAATCACGATTCAATTAGAAGTAAGAGTTTATATGAATGTACACTATATTGCCAAAAGTATTGGCACCCCTTCTAATGAAAGGTTTGAGTACTTTAGTAATTTCCATGAGTGTAAATCTTAATGTTTAAGCATATAATGATATTGTAGGGAATCTAATTGTATAGCAACAGCTTGGACTCTTTTCTATTTTAACATGACAGTGTCTCTGTGTATAAGACAAGAATCAAAGAGAAATGATGATTCAGTCAGTGTGGAAGAACTTGACTGGTCTAATCCCAGCTGAACACCTCTGGTGTGACTTTAAATGAGACACAAACTCATCACCAAACACTAATGACTTGTACATTCATTATATGGACAAAAGTATTGGCACCCCTTCTTTAGAAGAGAAAAAGGCACTTCCAAACTGTGCCAACAAAGAAATTCATGTGCATAAAAATGGTATTTCCATCTCTGTTGCATCAGTTTTGAAGTGTATGACATGTTAAAGTCATTGGTTATATTTTAATTTCACAAAGAAACGTGCAGCATTTTGTTCAAGCTATAATAAAAGGACACATTTAATTAATAATTTGTCTTGAATCAAATTTTTTTAAAAACAATTGTGAGTTGAGTGAATCGTTACATCCCTTCAAATATCCATATTTCAACGCTTTTTTCTCTACTACAGGCTAATTGTAGTTTTTGGGTGAACTGACCCTTTAACATGAACTAATGGAACCGTATTGTAAAGTGTTCTACAATCGCCTGCAGAGACTTCAAGAGCAAGAACGTGATGCTGAAGGCGGATCTGTCGGCGGTGCTGGGGGACTTGGGTCTGGCGGTGCGCTTCGAGCCGGGGACGCCTCCGGGGGACACACACGGTCAGGTCGGGACGTGGCGCTACATGGCTCCGGAGGTGCTGGAGGGGGCCATTAACTTCCAGCGGGACGCCTTCCTGAGGATAGACATGTACGCCGTGGGGCTGGTGCTGTGGGAGCTGGTGTCGCGCTGCAAAGCCGCCGACGGTGAGAGAACGATGCTTTTCTTCTTTCATCGGACACTGTTTTTATTTTAAGGTGTCCTTGTTACAGTGTAATTATGCATTTAAGTACTGAGTAATATTAATTAACTACATGTACTACAAACATGATTAGGGTTTGGCTCAGGGTTACTTGCATGTAATTATGCAAAATGTATTGTTGTTGTAATAGTAATTGTATATAATGTGTAACAAGGACACCTTAAAATAAAGTGTTACCATTTCCTGTCAGACACAAACTCTGACCCAGTAAAACATTTTTTTTATTTTTTATTAAATTATTAATTCATTTTTGTAATTAATTATTTAATTTTATATTTAAAAATTTGGATATTTATTTGGATATTTAAGTTAAAATGTAATAATGTAAAATATATAAAAATGTAAAAGGCAGAAACTAGATTTCTAAGATCTTTGGGAACTACTATTTTAGTTTTTATTAATATTTTGAATTATTAGGCATTTTATTTAGCTAAACTTTTAGTAATTTGTGTGTGTGTCTCTGTGTGAGTCTGTGTGTGTGTGTGTGTGTGTGTGTGTGTGTGTGTGTGGTGTGTGTGTGTGAGTCTCTGTGTGTGTGTGTGGTTTGTGTGAGTCTGTGTGTGTGTGTGTGTTGTGTGTGTGTGTGTGTGTGTCTCTGTGTGTGTGTAGTCTCTGTGTGTGTATATATATATATATATATGTGTGTGTGTGTATATGAAAATAACAAAAGCAAAGTTGAAATAAATTGAATACTATTAATAAAAACTACATATTGTCACACATAAACACAACTACTAAAAATTACAACTTTTAACTAAAATAAAAAAATGTTATATGCATGTATGTTTTATTTTAGTTAAAATTGTCATTTTAGTGTTTATGTGTGAAAATATGTAGTTTTTATTAGTTAAATTTATTAAAATTGTACTTTTTTCATTAGTATTTTACTAATTTTGTTACATTTTTGTTGTTTTCTGTTTTTAGTAAAATATCTGTCTATATTTATTATTCGATATATATTCATTATTATATATATTCATTAATTGGCCAAAAAGTGTATCCATCGTATCTGACCAATTAGAGTCTGCACATTTGTCTGCTGCACACTGCTGTTCCAGCTGCTTAGGCTGTTTGTGTGCTGTGCTCCCTCAGGTCCTGTAGACGAGTACACGCTGCCGTTTGAGGAGGAGATCGGCCAGCATCCGTCTCTGGAGGATCTGCAGGATCTGGTGGTTCATAAGAAGCTGCGGCCGGCGTTCAAGGACTGCTGGCTCAAGCATTCAGTGAGTGACGCGCTTACAAACCCATAACCATTGCATATTATATATAATACAATATATTATTCATAAAAAATATCATGTTCAATACCAACTAAATTGAAAGAATAATACTTATTAGGGAGTATATTATTGGGCCGATAATGGCTTTAACTGTATATATCGGCATCGGCCAGATATGAAGAATGATGCCGATATGTGTCACCGATAAGAGGAATATTAATTCACAGTGTGTGTGTGTGTGTGGTGTGTGTGTTGTGAAAATTAATATTTATTATTAAAAAAATAAAATATTGGTGTAAGTGTGTTATTTATATAATTGATACACTAGGGTTTTTTATTTTTTTAAAGTTTTCTCAGATTGAAATGCTTTTAATTTGTCACACACTTGGAATTGAATTTCAGTGTCAGCTTTCGAACTGTTTTGCAGCGCCCGGGCTGTAAACAAATCGATTAAAATAAAATTTATTTAATCGTGATTAATGGCGCAATGTAAAGTTGATCATGAGTCAACTCGTGATTAATCGCAATTAATCGCACATTTTTATTTTTTCTAAATGTACCGTAAAATTAATACATTTCACGTTTTGAATACTCTAATCAACATGGGCATGGACGCTTTATGCAAATGTATGTTTATTATTATTGAAACCATAGTCATCATCGAGCATGAAGACTAGACATGTTTCAAAGACGGTAGATATGTTTTTCAAAGAACTTGTTCATGTCTATTAGACTCATGAAAAAATTATACCGGTTAGGGTCTTTCTTTGCTCTGAGCAATTTACTGACACAAACCTGTTTACAATTCTGCACGACAGAGCAGCTCACTTCTTCTGAATATGCAAAATGTACATTTATTACATTTGTTTGCCTCTCTGTGCCCACATACTGTATTTTGATTCGGCTAAGTTCTCAATAAAACTGTTTTCATATATTTTACTCTCTCCGTTGTCAGACAATGGAATGAATATAAAATACAGATTGAAACGCGACCCGTTAAGACTGGGCTCAGAGACCAGCTTTCTCTTCCAAGATGTTAATCTGCACAAAAATCCTGATAATCGAGCCGTCGTATAGCTGTGCTGTCATTTCGGCTATACTTGCATGTAAAATTAGAGAAGCAACATATCTGTTTAACTGAGAGCGCTGCACCTCAGCTACAGTGTGCTTAACCGAGCTGATGGAGAGAGCGAGAGAGAGAAAGAGAGAGAGAGAGAGAGGGATGGAGAGACAGGGAGAGATAGGGAGAGACGGAGAGAGAGACAGAGAGGGACGGAGAGACAGGGAGAGAGAGAGAGAGAGGACAGGAGAGACGGAGAGAGAGAGAGGGACGGAGGGAGGGAGAGAGAGAGGGAGAGAGAGAGAGAGAGGGACGGAGGGATGGAGAGAGAGAGAGAGGGACGGAGGGATGGAGAGAGAGACGGAGGAGAGACAGGGAGGAGAGAGAGGGACGGAGGGATAGGAGAGAGAGAGAGAGGGACGGAGGATGGACAGAGAGATAGAGGAGAGAGAGGGGACGGAGAGACAGGGAGAGAGAGAAAGGGACGGAGGGATGGAGAGAGAGAGAGGGACGGAGAGACAGGGAGAGATAGGGAGAGACGGAGAGAGAGAGAGAGAGGGGGACGGAGAGAGAGAGAAAGGGACGGGGAGAGAGAGGGACGGAGAGACGGAGAGACAGAGAGAGAGAGGGACGGAGGGACGGGAGAGAGAGAGAGAGAAGTGTGTGCACGTGCTGGGGTGGGACAGCAAGACCTCGCGCAGCAGTACCAGCGGATCTAAGAAACAAAATAAAATTTGGGTGCTTTTTTGAAGGGAGAAATGTTGCTAAGTTGGCAAAACACTGTGCTTCTCCAACTACGGGTTGGGCTATGGGTCAAACAGAAAATACGTGCTGCGTTAATTGCGCGTTAATAAAATTAGTGCCGTTAAAATGTATTTGCGTTATTATTAACGCGTTAACTTTGACAGCCCTAATATATATAGCCAATAAAATTAGTTTAAATTTTCTTGTGTGTTCATTTTCAGTAGTTCTGTTAAACTAGTGTGTGATAACTCCAGATGTGTGTGTTGTGTTCAGGGTCTGGCGCAGATGTGCGAGACGATCGAGGAGTGCTGGGATCACGACGCGGAGGCACGGTTATCGGCCGGATGCGTGGAGGAGCGTATCTCTCAGATCCGCCGTCTGACCAGCGCCACTACCTCAGACGGCCTGCTTTCCATGGTCACCTCGCTCACCAACGTGGACCTGCCGCCCAAAGAGTCCAGCATCTGACCCTCAGAGACTCTCAAACCACATCGAAGCAGCTGCTATTTTATCCTAACGTTTTTTAAACTTTATTTTTATTATTGTTTATTATTATTATTATTGTTTCTCTGATCGGATCAGTAACTACCAGCTCACTTCTCTACTGTATTTTTATCATCTGAGATTTTTAAACATGCATTCAGGTGCCGACAAATGAATGCTGAGCGATGCAGGTACCTCGACCTTTCAGTTCTCAGTTTTTATCGCTCATCTGTGGTTTTTCCGTTCGGATCGCCTGCGACGAGCAACCAGTTCATCTGAAGATTCAACAGTGCTGCAAAACCCGCGAGGATCATTTTATGACTGTTACACGCGCAACCTGACCTCCTCGTGGGATTTCACTTTCTCTTTTTCCGACAGTGTGCTATTCGAAAAGTAGGGAAAACGTGTCTTTTACGGAACTAACGGGTGTTGAGGAACACGGAAAAGACATCTGGACTAATTCCTTTCTTTCTTTCGGTTTTATTTGGTGGTGACTGTGAACGGGTTGGTTGGCTTTTATCGAGTGGATCTGGCTGGAAACTCTTGCCTGTGGAAATATGGGAGGTTTGGTACGGAAATCTTTCTCAGGTATCCAGTGTCAAGGGGTCCATGACTGCCTTTCCCACGTCATTATAGGACAGAGAGAAATATAACGGTGCCCTGAGGAATTTAACACTAAAACGTGTGCGCGTGTGTGTGTGTGGCGCGCGTGTGTGTGAGTGAGAGAGAGAGTGTATGAGAGAGAGAGTGTGTGTGTGTGTGTGTGTGTGTGTGTGAGAGAGAGAGAGTGTGTGTTTGGTGCTGAGAGTTTGTTGAAAAGAGAAAAAAGACCATAAAAAGTTAGGCCCGTGCGGTCGTATGAACGAAGTGTTGTTTTTTCTGTCTAGTTTCTCTTGTAATAATGCAACATGTGTTTTGGACGTCCGGAGTGAAGGACTGAATCCTCACCTGGACTCAGAAAAGTGAAATTCTGGGTCAAAACACCTCCAAATCAAAGGAAAAAATAAGAAATAATATTTGTTTTAAAAAAAAAATGCTTAAGCACATTTTCCTTCAAATTCTTATGATCTAATGCAATTTATTATTTCTGGTAACTTCATTATTCTCAGTGTTTATTTTATTACTGCAATACTTTAATTTATGTATGTTTCACCCTAAATTTTAATGACCATAATGCATCCTGATATTTTGTTCTTGGTGTTGACTACATAATTTTTCATTTAAAAAAATCAGTACAGGTTGTACAACAAATATTAAATATTAAAACATTTTAACCCCAAATTCTCATGATTGTAATTCGAGATCCAGATTTTTTTTACTTATTTATTAGTAGCATTATTATTTTTGTTACTTTTGAAAAACTTTTTTTTTTTTTATTCTAATTATTCTCTACGTTGATTCTAATTAGATTCTTATTACTGTAATATACAAATTAATGCTGGTTTTAATTAAAAGTGCAGACAGTACAACAAATACTTAAATTTATATAAAATCATTTTTACTTATTTTATTATTTTTAATAATTCTCATTATCCTCAAAGCTGATTCTAATTATCACTGTACTATAATTAAACTGAATTCAGTTCAGCTACAAATACCTCAATCTAACTTTTTAGTTATTTTAATTCATAAAGATAATTTTGGGGGGAAATGTGCTTAAAAGTAAAATTTCTTATTTCTGCCTTGGACTTTAAGCTGAAATATGACCCTGTTTTAATGCGATTCACCCTGAAAGTGTTTGGTTTTGGTCGGGTCCCTTCATGTATTACCTCTTTCTAACAGGGACCAAATCTGAGATCTGACCTCCAGCGATATTGAGACTTTAATTAGGGGACAAAGTTATAGAATGTCAAACTTCACTTTGACCAGGTGGCGTTTGACTCATTAACAAAGACAAAAAAAACACAAGAATGATATTTATTTTGTCTTAAAAGTGGCTAGTAAACCACATTTCCATATGCCATGATTCAAGAGTGAATTTCCACAGCGCTGCTGCTGATTGGATGAAACGTCTTGATATTTGCTGTATCTTCTCAGTAAAGTTCATCCTCAGATGCAACCGCGCATGTCTCCAGACATTCAAAAGACTTCCGAGACCAACGAGCGCAACTCTAAACAATAAAATCAGAGAGAAGATATTGTACCACAGACCACCTCAGACCAGAAATACCTCAGATTTTCTACGTGTTTGACTTCTGTTATATATTTTGTTAGTTGTGTTGACTTGTAGTAAGTATATTTTGATGTAAGTTGGCTTTTTATTGATTAGGAAAGATGTTTTTGGAGAAGTAAAACGAAAAAAACTACAAAAAAAAAGAAGTGCTACTAAGTTCTATTGTATAAACCAGAGAACCCATGATGTAAATAGCTGTACACCGTTGTAGAATCGTGCCGATCAGTGAAACAGGGCATTATTCTTCTTATTCTTCCTGTCTCTTACGGGACATTGAACCTTAAACGTTTGGCACTTCTTCCAAAAATTGGATTGTATTTCCCAATTTTTACATGCACAATTTTTTACCTACCCCTTGTATGACGTTACGAGGGACAAAATTGAACCTGTCGTCCCTTAAAGGGATTAAAGTTCACCAAAAAATGACATTTCGGTCTTCATTTAGTCTCTCTCAACAAGCTATTAAAACCTTGACTTTATTTCTTCTGTTGAACCCAAAAGATGATATTCTGAAGGCCTAAAAGTTGCCGGATTGACTTCCATTCTATAAAATATCTTATTTTGAAGAATATTGGAACCAAATAGTTGTCGGTAGCCATTGACTTCCATAGTATTTTTTTCTATACAAGAAGTCATGGCTCCGTCGGCTTTTTATTCCACATTCGTTCAATGTTTTAAATATCTTATTTTGAATGATATTGGAACCAAACAGTTGCGGTAGCCATTGACTTCCATAGTATTTTTTTCTATACCATAGAAGTCAATGGCTGCCGTCGGCTTTTTCATTCCACATTTCGTTCAACATTTTTCATAATATCTTATTTTGGGAACCAAACAATTGGCGGTAGCCATTGACTTCCATAGTATTTTTTTCTATACCATAGAAGTCATTGGCTGCCGTCGGCTTTTCATTCCACATTTCGTTCAACACTTTTCAAAATATCTTATTTTGGGAACCAAACAATTGGCGGTAGCCATTGACTTCCATAGTATTTGTTTTTCCTTCTATGAAAGTCAATGGCTACCATCATCTGTTTGGTTACCAACATTCTTCAAAATAAGATATTTTGAAAACAATATTAGTAACCAAACAGCTTCTCCAAAATATTATTTTGAAGCATTTTGGGAACCAAACAACTGATGGTAGCCATTGTCTTCCATAATATACTTTAATAAGTCAATGGCTACCGTCAACCCTAAAGTATCTTTTAATGACCGAACTGTCATTTTTGGGTGAACTATCCCTTTAAGAATTGACTGTGAACCCAACGCTTACCAAATTACCTCGGCCAAATTCTATCGGCGATTTCACAAAGATCTTCAGGGCCAAATGAAGGTTCGGTGTCCCGAACGTTTGTGCCATTTCTCTGCTCTCTGTACCCATGATGCACTGCAGCGGTCGCTTCGACTTCCTCTCAAACCCAGCTCAGAGCTTTAAGTTATCCATTATGGTGCCATATATCATGAGTTTAAAGAACATCCGTCTTTGACAACGTTTTGATTTACCTTTTTAGATCACAGTTCAGCTGTTAATTGGGTTTTTTTAGTCTCTCTTGTTTTCAGTTGTGATGTTGTAGCATTCGAAACGTTGCGATGCCCAATTCTGGCACGGGCGAAGTGCCAAAGTAGCGCGTTTCCCGGCGATCGCTCGGCCAATCACGGGTCTGCTTCAGTCTCTGCATCTGCATACTTTCAGGAAACTGCGTCCTCTTCAGGTTAACCGGGAAAGTTCGGATTGGTTGCGCAATCGGAGAGTTTCCGACCGGCTCAGACGATGTAGCAAGCAATACCTCCAGCAATAGTCTGTAGACCGATCTTTGGGCATTGAGATCCACGCCGCGCTTCGATGAACTGATATGTAGCCAAATTCCTCCTCCGAGAGGAAAACCAAAGGCTTCGATTATGTTTAACATTAGCTGGTTGTTTTTATAAATGTCTCTGTCGTCTAGAAAAGTGAGGTTTTAGTGTTGCCAGACTGTATTGGAGGAGTTTGAGGTTCGTCTTATGCACGGTGTTTCATCCACGTGAGAGATATGATTTATGCAATACACTCACACGCTTCGTTATGCACTAAAGACAGTCCAGTGTTTCTCCAGAATGTCGTCACCTCCGCCGTCGTGCCGATTTCTCCTGATTTACAGCCTCCTAACTCTTCAAACACATCTCGTGAAGCTTCTTAAGAAACGTATTTCACACAGAACCAAAAGAAAATTAATATTTTGCATATTTTTAGGACTAAGGACTAAAGAACTAATGCTATCTCTTCATATATACATATATATATATATATATATATAATACACATGCATACATACATTTTCACATGTATATGTGAATTAATTGTTTTATAACATTTATATATTAGTTATCTTATTATAAAATTTGGATTTGTAAATACTGTGTGTGTGTATATATATATATATACACTTTATATAATGTGTGTTTGTGTATAATGTGTGTGTGTGTGTGTTGTGTGTGTGTGTGTGTGTGTGTGTATAAAAAAAATCTTTAAAATAAATGACTTGAAATAAAGTACAACTGAAATAAAATTTCTTACAAATATATAGACAGTTTAAAAGACAAAAATGACAAAAGCACAACAAAATTACTAAAACTAACTAAAATTCAAATGAAAAAATATTAATACAAATATTAATACAATTATAACAGTATCTCTTAATCTTTTAATTTATATTTTCTATTTTATTTAAAGTTTTAGTATTTTTTCACTTGTCTTTTTTTCATGTTTTTGTCTCTTTTAAAAAAAAAAAAAACGATGTCTATATATTTTTAGGAATTTCTTTCAATTTAGTTTATTTCAATTAAACCTAAATTATAACTGGAAATGTTGCCTTGTCAACTGCCTGCAATAAAAAGTTAAAAAAATAATAATAATAATAATTAACGTTTATTTTATTTCAAGAAACAAATGTTTTAATGGGTTTAATTTGAGTTTATATATAATTTCTCATTTGATTTTGTGGTGAAATATGCTCTGGATGAGTTTTCAGAGATGTGTCGTTACAGTAACCGTATGGTTTTGTTTCGTTTGCTTCAGCTTTGCTTGCGTTTGTGTTTCTGAGCTCAAAGACGGATGGATTTATGATTCATATTTGATATGAGGAGGGAAAGGAACGTGCCTGTGTTTTCTGAGCTGAAGCGATCGCTGCGTCTGCGTCACGTTTCTCTCTGTCGTCTCTCACTTTCTGTTCTACCTGCAGAAAAGAAGCTATATAAAGTATATATGGAAAAACTCTATAGATATATCAGATATGAAACTCTAAAAGTGACCAGCTGTAACTCTGGATGCAATCTTTGGTCCAGGTTTTCAGGACGCCGATACCTCAGAACTCACTGAAGCAGTGTTTATAGCTGGAGCATCGTGACACACGAACGAATCAAAGTGAATCACAAAGCTCTGTGTTTATAGCTGGAGCATCGTGACACACGAACGAATCAAAGTGAATCACAAAGCTCTGTGTTTATAGCTGGAGCGTCGTGACACACGAACGAATCAAAGTGAATCACAAAGCTCTGTGTTTATAGCTGGAGCATCGTGACACACGAACGAATCAAAGTGAATCACAAAGCTCTGTGTTTATAGCTGGAGCATCGTGACACACGAACGAACGAATCAAAGTGAATCACAAAGCTCTGTGTTTATAGCTGGAGCGTCGTGACACACGAACGAATCAAAGTGAATCACAAAGCTCTGTGTTTATAGCTGGAGCATCGTGACACACGAACGAATCAAAGTGAATCACAAAGCTCTGTTTATAGCTGGAGCATCGTGACACACGAATGAATCAAAGTGAATCACAAAGCTCTGTGTTTATAGCTGGAGCGTCGTGACACACGAACGAATCAAAGTGAATCACAAAGCTCTGTGTTTATAGCTGGAGCATCGTGACACACGAATGAATCAAAGTGAATCACAAAGCTTCTGTGTTTATAGCTGGAGCATCGTTACACACAACGAACGAATAAAAGTGAATCACAAAGCTCTTGTTTATAGCTGGAGCGTCGTGACACACGAACGAACGAATAAAAGTGAATCACAAAGCTCTGTGTTTATAGCTGGAGCGTCGTGACACACGAACGAATCAAAGTGAATCACAAAGCTCTGTGTTTATAGCTGGAGCATCGTGACACACGAATGAATCAAAGTGAATCACAAAGCTCTGTGTTTATAGCTGGAGCATCGTTACACACGAACGAACGAATAAAAGTGAATCACAAAGCTCTGTTTATAGCTGGAGCGTCGTGACACACGAACGAACGAATAAAAGTGAATCACAAAGCTCTGTGTTTATAGCTGGAGCGTCGTGACACACGAACGAACTCAAAGTCCGAATCACAAAGCTCTGTTTATAGATGGAGCATCGTGACACACGAATTCGAATCAAAGTGAATCACAAAGCTCTGTGTTTATAGATTTGTGAGCATCGTGACACACGAACGAACTCAAAGTGAATCACAAAGCTCTGATTTATAGCTGGAGCGTCGTGACACATGAACGAACGAACGAATCAATAGTGAATCTACAAAGCTCTGTTTATAGCTGGAGCATCGTGACACAGCGAACGAACGTAATCAAATTGTTTGAATCACAAAGCTCTGTGTTTATTTATTGCTGGAGCATTCGTAGATTCATTCATCGAAAAGAACAGAACGAATCAAAGTGAATCACAAAGCTCTGTTGTACTGATGTGTGCCGTGTGTGACGAGCCCTCCACAACCTCCTCATCCCGAGAAAAACCTCCGTTATCATCGAACAAACTCACACAGAAGATTTCCGAGTCAGAAAGAGTAAAACTGGGGAGTTTGCATGAGATTTCTGTTCAAATATTACATAACGACATGTATCTGTGAAGCCCCTAAAAATCTCCAATTGTGTGAATTAATGTTATTTAAATTAATAACCTGCTCAATTATGCATCTTTTTTTCTTTTTTCTTTTTTTTAACCAATGTCAAAGCAAGCTGTTAATAAAATGTTTGTTTGTTTGTTTTGAATATATATTTGTTTTTATTTTATTTGTTTTTATTTTTTAGTATTTTATTTTATTTGAATAAGAAATCTCAAACACAAAAAAGGTTAATATAATTAGTTTTTATTTTATTAATTTATTTTATTGTATTGATTTGTTTCTTTTTTTAAAGTTGAAAAGGATATTTTTTTGTTTTATTTTATTTTAAATTCTATTGAAAAGTTTAACCAATTAATATATATATATTAGGGCTGTCAAAATGGCTGAAAAACTAAATTCGAATTTTTTACTTAAATATGATCAAAATTCGAATTATATTTAAATTATCAAATTTCAGTTAGGTGGGAAAAAAGCTTTTGGCTTCTCTCTTGAGGCCACAAGAGGGCGCATCGAGCAAAATATTACTAAAGCATAAAATAACACGACTACCTTTGAAAAATGTGCATCATGTTTAAAATAATGTTTAACCATATATAATTAAGTAGCTTAAACTGTTAGAAACAAAAAAGTTGAATACAAAGCACGGAAAACCAATTACAGAGTAACGTTACTTTTCGTTTAAAAACATGATGCAGTGGAACGGAGAGAGACGTCCCGCCATAAAGTTTTGAGACATGTTTTTTCAAAGTTGAACCTACAATAATTTTAAATGGCTTTCTAAATATCCGACTCTCTTTTGCGAGACGCGAGGACAACACTGATAGAGGTCATTATAGAAAATGCGCAAAATATTATTGTTTTCCACAGTATTTTGAATGAACAACGTATCCAGTGCAAAAAATATATTTTTAAATATTAAAAAAATCCATATTTTTTTTTTTTAAATACACTGCATCTCATGCGCCACTGATAACTCAGCCTGACAATTTTTATTTGGATTTTTATTTTCAATTCGACGAATATTTGAAAAATTCAATTTTTCATTTTTTTTTTTTTTTTTTTTTTGACAGCCCTAATATAAAATCTACATTTAATGGGTTAATTTCTTATTTAATTTTTTATTTAGCGTGTTTTATTTTCATTGAGTTGGAACTCTGTAACATTTGTAGGGTAGTTTTTTAACTGTATGTTATTTTCATCGAATGCAAACTCTCAAACCCAGACAGACGAGTGTGTTGTGTGTTCATCTCGTGATCGCGAGGCGAGGCGGAGTTTGTCGAGGGCCGATGTTTCAAACGCTGTTTCTTTTCCAGAATATGTGAACTGTAAATGTTGTAGGTGATCTGTCACTATTGTAGCTGAAACTGTAGAACAGACATGGCTTGTACTACTGATGTTAACACCAATATACTCTAGATCTGTGTAAGACGAGATGTGAGCGGAGAGTGGACCGAGGAGCCGTTGTAATATAGTTGTTTGATCTGCAGTGGATCCTGTGGTGATGTTAGAGCTCGGTATCAGCCGGGCTGTGCTGGTTTCTCCTCCGCATTGGTGCCAGAATAAACCAGTATGAATGTAGTATTTGCCCCGGTGTGAAACCAGCACAGCCCCAGCGCTGGAGACAATACTAGAAAGGAGTATTTCAATTTATCTTTTTGTATATGAAAGTAATCAATAAATACTGATAAAGCATCTTTTGAGCTGCGTGTCGTTTCTCAAACATGTTTGGCCTCTTTAGCAACACATCGCTGATCACACAGCTGCGAAATTAATTATTATTTACAGTATATTCGTTATTATTATTTTTAATCAACTTGATAACAGGTCAGTATATCAAAAATAAACCCAGTCAAATATCTATTTATCGATAAATAATTTATTTATCGTTATTTAATAAGTTAAATTTCATATAATGTTTATAATTAAATGTATAGTATTACATCAATATATTTATATTCAATAATTAAAATAGAAATTTGAAATTATATATAAATTTAATATATTGACCTTTTCACTAAATTAAATCTAAAAACTAATATATAATGAAATAACTAGTATATATTTTATATTTTTTGTAATTATTAAATATGAATGTGTGCATGTGTAATGTATGTTTGTGTATATATATGTATTTGTGTGTATATATTAAATATAAAATGTATTTTAATTGTAATTTTAAAAACACATACACAATATTTAATACTTCATACATTTCACACACAATATACTTAATAGATTCATAATTAATGTTTAATAATTTAATATAAAAATTATGTAATAGAAAATGACAATTATAGCGTATAATTAAATGTATATAGTATTATATGATTATTACGTATTCATATTTAATCATTACAAAAAAATTAATTAACAAATTAGAAATACATTTAATACATTGGAATTAACATAATTATATATTAGTTTATTTACTTTTAAGTTTTATAATGCTAATGCGATAATGACGTAATTTATATTTTAGTTACAAAGGTTGTCAAAGTTATATTATTGTACTAACCTGTAATATATAATACTAATGTTTATTTCCTAACACCGTTATATCCCCCTCCGACCACTCTTCAGCCCACGATCAAGGACGCTAACGACTTTCCTTTGTGCTGGATGATGTCCCCCCCTCGGACCTATTGGACGCCCCGACACAGGTATGTCTTCCAGACCGCAACTCTTGGGTTCTCCGCACAGTCCAGTCCGGCTACACACCTCAGTTTGGCCGCAATCCCCCCCGCTTCGATGGGGTTCACCAGACAGTAGTACACAGCGCCTCAAAGGCTTCTGTGCTACAGCAGGAACTGTCCTCCCTCCTTCTCAAAGAATCCGTACTGGAGCTGACTCTAAGAGCTCAAATGGGGATCCCATTAGACCCTCAAGGACTGCTGCACTGCAAACTCCACTGGGGTGTACTGGTCTCAGATACCGTACACCACGCAGAAACCATTTGATGTCTCCCCAGGGGAATCTCATCCAGCTCTGTACGAGCGGCAATGCCGTGACATAAACCCTTAAGGTGGTAGCAGCCGCCCCTGCCTCAAGTCTCTCTTGCAGAAACTCCAGCACTGGACCAACAGGGCAGTTGACTGGGTCTACTGCATGGGCTAAGCACCGAGACTCAAAGACCCTCCGTTTGGAAGAGTACAACTTCCTAGTGGCGGGAGCTCTGGCGTTAGCGATAGTCTCCTGAACTTCAGCAGGAAGACTAGAAATCAAAACCTGTGGCCTAGGATGGGTCATACCCATCGGTTGAGGGTGCCAGATCTTGCCCTGAAGCTTAGAGAGCAGGTCCTGAACCAGAACCACATCTGGGATGGCCAGAACGGGGCTACGAGTGGGAGACGGACACCGCTCTCCTCCAGCCTGCACAGGACTGCCGGAATCAGCTTGACCGGCGGAAACGTGTACAGCCTCTTGTCCGGCCAAGGGTGAGCAAGCTCATCTATGCCCAGAGGTGCCGGCGAACTCAGGGAGAACCAATCCAAACGATTCCTGTGACACACCGAGAGGTCCACTTCTGCTTTGCCGAACAAATCTGGGCTACTGTTTGATGGTTCAACATCCATTCCCCTGACCTGAGCTAATGTCTCCACAGAAAATCGGCTGCAAGGTTTAAGAATCCCGGAACATGAACCGCTCTCAAGGAGAGGAACTTGTCCTGAGACCAAAGGAGGAGACGGTGCGCATGCCTGTTTAGGGTGCGCGACCGTGAGGTTTATATGAGACACTACCGCCATGTTGTCTGTCCTGACAATGACACCGCTCATTTGGACGGTCTGGCCCTGCCTCCTGAGTTATCCGTGAAAACTCTCCTCATCTCGACCAGAAGGTCAGGAGCGACTCGATGGAGCTGAAGCGGGTCGCCTGTCAGGCCGCCTCAGATCCACCCGCCTGCGGGGTCGTCGGTGGGGCAATGGATGGAATTTTGTTATGAGACTGTAGATGGTGTTGTGTGTGTGTTATTGTGTTATGAGACTGTAGATGGTGTTGTGTGTGTGTGTTATTGTGTTATGAGACTGTAGATGGTGTTGTGTGTGTGTTATTGTGTTATGAGACTGCAGATGGAGTTGTGTGTGTTGTTGTGTTATGAGACTGTAGATGGAGTTTTGTGTGTTATTGTGTTATGAGACTGTAGATGGAGTTGTGTGTGTTATTGTGTTATGAGACTGCAGATGGAGTTTTGTGTGTTATTGTGTTATGAGACTGCAGATGGAGTTGTGTGTGTTGTTGTGTTATGATGCTGTAGATGGAGTTGTGTGTGTTGTTGTGTTATGAGACTGTAGATGGAGTTTTGTGTGTTATTGTGTTATGAGACTGCAGATGGAGTTTTGTGTGTTGTTGTGTTATGAGACTGCAGATGGAGTTGTGTGTGTTGTTGTGTTATGATGCTGTAGATGGAGTTGTGTGTGTTGTTGTGTTATGAGACTGTAGATGGAGTTGTGTGTGTGTTATTGTGTTATGAGACTGCAGATGGAGTTGTGTGTGTGTTATTGTGTTATGAGACTGTAGATGGAGTTGTGTGTGTGTTGTGTTATGAGACTGTAGATGGAGTTGTGTGTGTGTTATTGTGTTATGAGACTGTAGATGGAGTTGTGTGTGTGTTATTGTGTTATGAGACTGTAGATGGAGTTGTGTGTGTGTTATTGTGTTATGAGACTGTAGATGGAGTTGTGTGTGTGTTATTGTGTTATGAGACTGTAGATGAAGTTGTGTGTGTTATTGTGTTATGAGACTGTAGATGAAGTTGTGTGTGTTATTGTGTTATGAGACTGTAGATGGAGTTTTGTGTGTGTTGTGTTATGAGACTGTAGATGGAGTTGTGTGTGTTGTTGTGTTATGAGACTGTAGATGGAGTTTTGTGTGTTATTGTGTTATGATACTGCAGATGGAGTTGTGTGTGTTATTGTGTTATGAGACTGCAGATGGAGTTGTGTGTGTTGTTGTGTTATGAGACTGTAGATGGAGTTGTGTGTGTTGTGTTATGAGACTGTAGATGGAGTTTTGTGTGTTGTTGTGTTATGAGACTGCAGATGGAGTTGTGTGTGTTGTTGTGTTATGAGACTGTAGATGGAGTTGTGTGTGTTGTTGTGTTATGAGACTGCAGATGGAGTTTTGTGTGTTGTTGTGTTATGAGACTGCAGATGGAGTTGTGTGTGTTGTTGTGTTATGAGACTGTAGATGGAGTTGTGTGTGTTATTGTGTTATGAGACTGTAGATGGAGTTTTGTGTGTTGTTGTGTTATGAGACTGCAGATGGAGTTGTGTGTGTTGTTGTGTTATGAGACTGCAGATGGAGTTGTGTGTGTTGTTGTGTTATGAGACTGTAGATGGAGTTTTGTGTGTGTTGTGTTATGAGACTGCAGATGGAGTTGTGTGTGTGTTATTGTGTTATGAGACTGTAGATGGAGTTTTGTGTGTGTGTTGTGTTATGAGACTGTAGATGGAGTTTTGTGTGTTATTGTGTTATGAGACTGTAGATGGAGTTTTGAGTGTGTTATTGTGTTATGAGACTGTAGATGGAGTTGTGTGTGTTGTTGTGTTATGAGACTGCAGATGGAGTTGTGTGTGTGTTATTGTGTTATGAGACTGTAGATGGAGTTGTGTGTGTTATTGTGTTATGAGACTGCAGATGGAGTTGTGTGTGTGTTATTGTGTTATGAGACTGTAGATGGAGTTGTGTGTGTGTTATTGTGTTATGAGACTGTAGATGGAGTTGTGTGTGTTGTTGTGTTATGAGACTGCAGATGGAGTTGTGTGTGTGTTATTGTGTTATGAGACTGTAGATGGAGTTGTGTGTGTTGTTGTGTTATGAGACTGCAGATGGAGTTGTGTGTGTGTTATTGTGTTATGAGACTGTAGATGGAGTTTTGTGTGTTATTGTGTTATGAGACTGTAGATGGAGTTGTGTGTGTTATTGTGTTATGAGACTGCAGATGGAGTTGTGTGTGTGTTATTGTGTTATGAGACTGTAGATGGAGTTGTGTGTGTTGTTGTGTTATGAGACTGTAGATGGAGTTGTGTGTGTTGTTGTGTTATGAGACTGTAGATGGAGTTGTGTGTGTTGTTGTGTTATGAGACTGTAGATGGAGTTGTGTGTGTTGTTGTGTTATGAGACTGTAGATGGAGTTTTGTGTGTGTTGTGTTATGAGACTGTAGATGGAGTTGTGTGTGTTATTGTGTTATGAGACTGCAGATGGAGTTGTGTGTGTTATTGTGTTATGAGACTGTAGATGGAGTTGTGTGTGTTGTTGTGTTATGAGACTGTAGATGGAGTTGTGTGTGTTGTTGTGTTATGAGACTGTAGATGGAGTTTTGTGTGTGTTGTGTTATGAGACTGTAGATGGAGTTGTGTGTGTTATTGTGTTATGAGACTGCAGATGGAGTTGTGTGTGTTATTGTGTTATGAGACTGTAGATGGAGTTGTGTGTGTTGTTGTGTTATGAGACTGTAGATGGAGTTTTGTGTGTGTTGTGTTATGAGACTGTAGATGGAGTTGTGTGTGTTGTTGTGTTATGAGACTGTAGATGGAGTTGTGTGTGTTATTGTGTTATGAGACTGTAGATGGAGTTGTGTGTGTGTTATTGTGTTATGAGACTGTAGATGGAGTTTTGTGTGTGTTGTGTTATGAGACTGTAGATGGAGTTGTGTGTGTTATGAGACTGTAGATGGAGTTGTGTGTGTGTTATTGTGTTATGAGACTGTAGATGGAGTTGTGTGTGTTGTTGTGTTATGAGACTGTAGATGGAGTTTTGTGGTGTTGTGTTATGAGACTGTAGATGGAGTTGTGTGTGTTATTGTGTTATGAGACTGTAGATGGAGTTGTGTGTGTGTTATTGTGTTATGAGACTGTAGATGGAGTTGTGTGTGTTATTGTGTTATGAGACTGTAGATGGAGTTTTGTGTGTTATTGTGTTATGAGACTGTAGATGGAGTTGTGTGTGTTATTGTGTTATGAGACTGTAGATGGAGTTTTGTGTGTTATTGTGTTATGAGACTGTAGATGGAGTTGTGTGTGTTGTTGTGTTATGAGACTGTAGATGGAGTTTTGTGTGTGTTGTGTTATGAGACTGTAGATGGAGTTGTGTGTGTTATTGTGTTATGAGACTGTAGATGGAGTTGTGTGTGTGTTGTTGTGTTATGAGACTGTAGATGGAGTTTTGTGTGTGTTGTGTTATGAGACTGTAGATGGAGTTGTGTGTGTTATTGTGTTATGAGACTGTAGATGGAGTTTTGTGTGTGTTGTGTTATGAGACTGTAGATGGAGTTGTGTGTGTTATGAGACTGTAGATGGAGTTGTGTGTGTTATTGTGTTATGAGACTGCAGATGGAGTTGTGTGTGTTATTGTGTTATGAGACTGCAGATGGAGTTGTGTGTGTTATTGTGTTATGAGACTGTAGATGGAGTTGTGTGTGTTATTGTGTTATGAGACTGCAGATGGAGTTGTGTGTGTTATTGTGTTATGAGACTGCAGATGGAGTTGTGTGTGTTATTGTGTTATGAGACTGTAGATGGAGTTGTGTGTGTTGTAGTGTTTGGCCGCACGGCGGCGCTGTGATGAAAGCGCGCTGCTGCTCCGCGCTCCCGCGCCGCTCTTCACTCAAACTCAGACCGTCTCTGACTCCACCGTGTTTGTGTTTCTGTGTGTCTGATGTATTTTTGAATTATCGATAGTTATTAAGTGTAATATTTGCTGATGGCGTCTCATGTGATATCAGTGAGGTTCGTCAGCGGCTTTGTGTTCGGCGTCACTTCCGGCGTCGCGGCTCTTAAACTCTATTTATATGAAGAGCAGAAAACAGACGAAGGTAAAGTACACAAATACATAACTTACGGAGCAATAAAGAGACATGACGCAAAAAATATAATAACTAACCGGTCTATAGTCCATTTACATCCATATACATAGACGGGAGACCGGGGCAAGTTGTCACAGTTACACCAGTAACGTTAAATATTACTGATTTATTAATTGAAAGTTTGTTTCTATAAGTGAATAAACCTTAAACAAATTCAAAATGTGGACTAATATAAATAAACAAGTACATTAATGGTATTTATCCCAATATAAGAAACATATTTAGTGTTATTTTGTTGGATACCCATTTATTTTTCTTTTGTTTTTAAACATTATTTAAGTATATGCATATTCAATAACCAATAATCTGAAATATTTATATGAATGCTGTCAAACGATTAATCGCATCCAAAATATACGTTTTTGTTTATATACGTGTACTGTGTATATGTATTATTTATATATAAATACACACACATGCAGTATATATTTTGAATATATTTATTTGTATATAATTTATATTATATAGAATAATATTTAATATAGAAATATAATATTTTTTCTTACACACGTGTCCCTGCAGCACAGACGCAGTCATAAGCAGCACAGTTATATTTGTAGCAATAGCCAACAATACATTGTATGACTCAAAATTATTAATTTTTATTTTATGCCAAAAATCATTAGGATATTAAAATCATGTTCCATGAAGATATTTAGTAAATTTACAACTATAAACAAAATTTTTGATCATTAATATGCATTGCTAAGAACTTCATTTGAGCTACTTTAAAGATGATTTTCTCAATATTTCGATTTTTTTGCATCAGATTTCAGATTTACAAATATTGTCCGATCATAACAAACATACATCAATGGAAATATTATTAATTTAGCTTTCAGATGATGTACACATCTCAATTATGACTGGTTTGGTCCTCCAGGGTCACAAATATAGTACATACATGTGTGTATTTATATGTACACCGTACATAAAACGTTTATTTTGGATGCAGTTAATCGTTTGGCAGCACTAATCTATATTTTAGTGATGTTTATGCTGTATTAATGATAGTTATTGATGTGTGTGGATCTGCAGGGAGCTCCGTGCATCGGCTCATCGAGCGCTTCGGTCTTCCTCAAACCGGCGCCGAGACTCGATTCTACATCAACCACGCTTTATCATACGATCAGACGCGGCGGACGCCTCGCTGGGTCCAGGAGCACCTGTCCACTCACAGGTTACTGGGTCAGTTTGATCTGAAGTCACTCTCATCTAATACTGCCAGAAACACACACGCTAATTACATGCTGCCGCTTCTCACTAAAGAGATATTCACCCCAAAATACAATGTGTTATTATTTACTCCCTCTCGTGTTGTTCATTCATTTCTTTGAGAGCTGGACACACAAGAGATATTTTAAAGACTGTGGTTAGCTGGAGCACATTGACTGTGATAGTCGGGGAAAAACGACTAGTCAGCAAGTGTTTGGTTATTCACATTATTAAAAATAATATTCATGTTCAACAGAAGAATGAAACTCATTCGGGTTTTAAGAGTGAGTGATTTTTGTACTTTCAATGTTAATAATACAGTAAAACAAGAACTTTAATATGTATGTATTTAGTGTTTTATTTTTATATGTGAAGTTTATTTTCAGTTTTTTACTATATTTCAAAAATCATGTTTTTTATGTTATTATTGTTTCATTGCGTTATTTAAGCTGTGATTTTTTAGTTTTCTAACTTTAATCAAAATAACAATTTGATTGTGATTAATTTGGAGTATAAAATAAAAATCATTTTTTGCAAATTAACTCTTAAATTGTTAATTCTATTTCATGGACTCTACTTTTAAAATACACCTGTGCCTGAAAAATAATGCACTGTTTGTTTTATTTATATATTATGTGTATTTGTAAAGTGCATCTTTGTTTTTTTAAAACAAAGATAAAATAATGACAGAGGTTTTTATCTTCGCCCACTTTTGGACTAAATATCTGAAACTGTTTTTTATTGTATATTTTGTTACTTTTTGTTACTTTTTTGTTACTTTAATGTATATTTTGTTACTTTTTTGTGTACTACTTTTGTTACTTTATATTTTGTTATTTTGTTACTTTTTTGTTACTTTAAAGTATATTTGGTTACGTTTTGTTACTTTTTTGTTACTTTAAAGTATATTTTGTTACTACTTTTGTTACTTTAATGTATATTTTGTTACTTTTTGTAACTTTTTTGGTATTTTAATGTATATTTTGTTACTTCTTTTGTTACTTTAAAGTATATTTTGTTACTTTTTGTACTTTTTTGTTACTTTAATGTATATTTTGTTACTTTTTGTTACTACTTTTGTTACTTTAAAGTATATTTTGTTACTTTTTGTTACTTTTGTTACTTTAATGTATATTTTGTTACTTTTTTGTTACTTTAAAGTATATTTTGTTACTTTAATGTATACTTTTTGTTACTTTTGTTACTTTAATGTATATTTTGTTACTTTTTTGTTACTTTAAATGTATATTTTGTTACTTTTGTTACTTTAAAGTATATTTTGTTACTTTTTTGTTACTTTTAATGTATATTTTGTTACTTTTGTTACTTTAATGTATATTTTGTTACTTTTTTGTTACTTTTAACCATATTTTGTTAATTTTTGTTACTTTAAAGTATATTTTGTTACTTTGTAAGGTTTTGTTTTTAAAATAGGGAGATTAGTTTGGCTTGCAAAATAGTAAAACCAACAACAAGACAAGAATGTGATAAAATGGTGATCTGATATTCTTGTCATATGGATCAGGTGAAGCCGACAGAAAGCGCTGCAGATTCAAGCCGGATCCCGGCGTTCCCGAGCTCTTCACGGCACACAACGAGGATTACCTGCGCAGCGGCTGGTCTCGCGGACACATGGCCCCCGCCGGAGACAACAAGATCTCTGAGGTTCAGCACATGTGCTCAAAGAGCAAACTAAAATAAGACACTAAACGTCACATTGACAAAGGACGTGAAATAGCACATGAAAAACACCAAGAAATATGAACTGAAATACACTTATATATTAATATACACATTTCCCAGGACGCAGTCATAAGCAGCACAGCTATATTTGTAGCAATAGCCAACAATACATTGTATCGGTCGAAACTATACATTTTTATTTTATGCCAAAAATCATTAGGATATTAAGATCATGTTTCATGAAGATGTTGTGTACATTTCCAACTATAAACTCAAAAAACAAATTTTTTATTATTAATATGCATTGCTAAGAACTTAATTTGAACAACTTTAAAGATGATTTTCTCAATATTTAGATTTTTTTGCACCCTCAGATTCCAGATTTTCAAATATTGTCCAATCATAATAAACCATACATCAATGGAAATATTATTTAATCAGATGATGTATAAATCTCGATTGCAAAAAAATGACTCTTATGACTGGTTTGTGGTCCAGGGTCATATGTTGTTGTGTATAAATATTATTTATTATATATTTATTTATTTATTTAGAGATTAACTTGATTTAACTTGGGATTTAACAGGCTTAAAGGAATAAATATATAGTGGAATTATTAAAGGCATTATAAAATGTTGCAATGCATAAAATAAAAGTGCAAAGAAATTAAAGCATAAATAAGGTATTAAATACATTTATTTATTTATGAATAATGAAAAAGTTTATGAACAAAAAATACCATGTGAAATATGTCTTAAAATGGAAAACCTCATTAAAAACACACCTTGAAATTAAATATATCTGATGATAACAAATAAAATTGAATACATCATGAAATGCTGCAGAAGTACAAAAAGAAAGCAGTCATAATTTTTCAATTAAAAAGGATAATACCTGAAATAGCCATAAAATAAAAAAACTCATCAAATTTGATTATAGACACCTTGAAATAAATGAGACTGAATACTCAATACAAGCATGATGAGTAAATATGCATGAATAAATAGTGTGAAATGTATTAATATTAATAAAACATCACCTGATTGTACTTTTATTAAGTAATTTTAGACTTCCACGCTGCTCCTGGCTTATTTCTGAACGTCTTTAATCCTGATGACTGAATCTGATGATTTCTGTCGACAGCAAGCGATGGCGGAGACGTTCTATCTGTCCAACATCGTCCCGCAGAACTACGAGAACAATGCCGGCTTCTGGAACAGGTCTGTGATGTCTGTGTGAGCGTCTCTCATGATGTGTGTGATGTCTGTGATGTCTCTGTGAGCGTCTCTCATGATGTCTGAGAGGTCTGTGTGAGCGTCTCTCATGATGTCTGTGAGGTGTCTGTGAGGTCTCTGTGAGCGTCTCTCATGATGTGTGTGATGTCTGTGATGTCTCTGTGAGCGTCTCTCATGATGTCTGTGAGGTCTGTGTGAGCGTCTCTCATGATGTCTGTGAGGTGTCTGTGAGCGTCTCTCATGATGTCTGTGATGTCTCTGTGAGCGTCTCTCATGATGTCTGTGAGGTGTCTGTGAGCGTCTCTCATGATGTCTGTGATGACTCTGTGAGCGTCTCTCATGATGTCTGTGAGGTCTCTGTGAGCGTCTCTCATGATGTCTGAGAGGTCTGTGTGAGCGTCTCTCATGATGTCTGTGAGGTCTCTGTGAGCGTCTCTCATGATGTCTGTGAGGTCTGTGTGAGCGTCTCTCATGATGTCTGTGAGGTCTGTGTGAGCGTCTCTCATGATGTCTGTGAGTGTCTCTGTGAGCGTCTCTCATGATGTCTGTGATGTCTCTGTGAGCGTCTCTCATGATGTCTGTTAGCGTCTCTCATGATGTCTGTGAGGTCTCTGTGAGCGTCTCTCATGATGTCTGTGAGCGTCTCTCATGATGTCTGTGAGGTCTCTGTGAGCGTCTCTCATGATGTCTGTGAGGTCTCTGTGAGCGTCTCTCATGATGTCTGTGATGTCTCTGTGAGCGTCTCTCATGATGTCTGTGATGTCTCTGTGAGCGTCTCTCATGATGTCTGTGATGTCTATGTGAGCGTCTCTCATGATGTCTGTGATGTCTCTGTGAGCGTCTCTCATGATGTCTGTGAGGGGTCTGTGAGGTCTGTGTGAGCGTCTCTCATGATGTCTGTGAGGTCTCTGTGAGCGTCTCTCATGATGTCTGTGAGGTCTGTGTGAGCGTCTCTCATGATGTCTGTGAGGTCTCTGTGAGCGTCTCTCGTGATGTCTGTGTGAGCGTCTCTCATGATGTCTGTGAGCGTCTCTCATGATGTCTGTGATGTCTCTGTGAGCGTCTTTCATGATGTCTGTGAGGTCTCTGTGAGCGTCTCTCATGATGTCTGTGAAGTCTGTGAGCGTCTCTCATGATGTCTGTGATGTCTGTGAGCGTCTCTCATGATGTCTGTGAGGTGTCTGTGAGTGTCTCTCATGATGTCTGTGAGGTCTGTGTGAGCGTCTCTCATGATGTCTGTGAGCGTCTCTCATGATGTCTGTGATGTCTCTGTGAGTGTCTCTCATGATGTCTGTGAGGTCTGTGTGAGCGTCTCTCATGATGTCTGTGAAGTCTATGTGAGCGTCTCTCATGATGTCTGTGATGTCTCTGTGAGCGTCTCTCGTGATGTCTGTGAGCGTCTCTCGTGATGTCTGTGAGGTCTCTGTGAGCGTCTCTCGTGATGTCTGTGTGAGCGTCTCTCATGATGTCTGTGATGTCTCTGTGAGCGTCTCTCATGATGTCTGTGAGGTCTCTGTGAGCGTCTCTCATGATGTCTGTGAGGTCTCTGTGAGCATCTCTCATGATGTCTGTGAGGTCTCTGTGAGCGTCTCTCATGATGTCTGTGATGTCTCTGTGAGCGTCTCTCATGATGTCTGTGATGTATCTGTGAGCGTCTCTCATGATGTCTGTGAGGTCTCTGTGAGCGTCTCTCATGATGTCTGTGAGGTCTCTGTGAGCGTCTCTCATGATGTCTGTGAGGTCTGTGTGAGCGTCTCTCATGATGTCTGTGATGTATCTGTGAGCGTCTCTCATGATGTCTGTGATGTCTCTGTGAGCGTCTCTCATGATGTACTGAGAGGTCTGATGTGAGCGTCTCTCATGATGTCTGTGAGGTCTCTGTGAGCGTCTCTCATGATGTCTGTGAGGTCTCTGAGAGCGTCTCTCAAGAATGTCTGCATGAGGTCTGTGTGAGCGTCATCATGATGTCTGTGAGGTCTCTGTCAGCGTCAAACACATGATGTCTGTGATAGTCTCTGTGAGCGTCTCTCAATGAATGTACATGTGATGTCTCTGTGAGCGTCTCTCATGATGTCTGTGAGGTAACATAGTGAGCATAATCATAACATAGATGTCTTGTAGTGTCTGCTAGATGAGCGATCTCTACATGATGTCTGTGATGTCTAGTGTGAGCGTCTCTCATGAATGTCTGTGAAGGTCATGTGTGAAAGCAGTCATCTAACATGATAAGTCATGTGAGGTCTCTGTGCAACGTCTCTACAATAGAATCTAGTGCAGGTCTAGTAAGAGCTACTCTCAATGAATGCTATGTCTCTGTGAGTGCTCATGATGTCTAAGAATGATGTCTGTGATGTCTATGTGAGCGTCTCATGATGTCTGTGATGTCTGTGAGCGTCTTTCATGATGTCTGTGAGCGTCTCATGATGTCTGTGAGGTCTGTGAGCGTCTCTCATGATGTCTGTGAGGTGTCTGTGAGGTCTGTGTGAGCGTCTCTCATGATGTCTGTGATGTCTGTGAGCGTCTCATGATGTCTGTGAGGTCTGTGTGAGCGTCTCTCATGATGTCTGTGAGGTCTCTCATGATGTCTGTGAGCGTCTCTCATGATGTCTGTGAGGTGTCTGTGAGGTCTGTGTGAGCGTCTCTCATGATGTCTGTGAGGTCTCTGTGAGCGTCTCTCATGATGTCTGTGAGGTGTCTGTGTGAGCGTCTCTCATGATGTCTGTGAGGTCTGTGTGAGCGTCTCTCATGATGTCTGTGAGGTCTCTGTGAGTGTCTCTCATGATGTCTGTGAGGTCTCTGTGAGCGTCTCTCATGTGCGCGTATCTCTCTGTAAGGCTGGAGATGTACTGCAGAGAGCTGACGCAGAGGTTCGGTGACGTGTGGGTGGTTTCTGGACCGCTGCTGCTGCCACAGACAGAAGAGAACGGCCGAAGAACCGTCTGCTATCAGGTCAGACAATCAGACCGTGACCTTTCACCAAACACAATGACACAAACGTCACTAGATCATTTCAATAAGACATTTTATTTGACTTTAAAGCATAGAGAAGTAACAAAATAAGGCATAATAATAACAATCATCTTTATTTTCTAAAGCGCCTTTAAATGTTTCTTCTCAAAGCGCTTTACGCAAGCAAATAAAACATCATATAAATAGAAATAAAACATGCATTCAAAACATTAAAATAGAAAAAATAATATGCAAATTTAATTAAAAGCTACCCTAAATAAATGAGTTTTAAGGCCAGATTAAAAAATATTTTATAACATAATTTGTATATAATTCAATGGGTTACACTTTATTTTAAGGTGTCCTTGTTAGTGTAATTCTACATGAGTAATATTAATTAACTACATGTATGTACTATATGATTAGTGTTTGGCTTACTTGCATGTAATTATGCATAAGTTATTGTTATTATAATAGCAAGTACATGTAATATGTAACAAGGACACCTTAACATATTAACAACACCTTATCATAAAGGATAATTAATGCAAAATAAATAAATACCACAATAAAAATAAATGCAAATAGCACATATGCCAGTACATCATTTCATTAAGAAAATTATTATTATTATTATTAAATAAAGAATATCCTTCAAATCCGATTTCTAAATTGAGCTTTCTCTGTTTTTTAAGCATCTTTTTCTTCATAATAAAGCATATTCCTAAAGGAAATTCAGACAACAAGCACTATAATTTCATATTACAGCCATAAGCGCAGACATGTTTGTTTTCTTCATAATAAAGCATAGTCCAAATGGAAATTAAGAAAACAGATAATAATTTATATTTCAGAAATAACACAGACATGTTTGTTTTCTTCATAATAAAGCATAGTCCAAATGGAAATTAATGCAAAAACAAATTAAATACATGTCAATAGATCATTTCAAGAAAATCACACACATCACTATATTATTATTATTATGACATAAAATTCCTATATTTTTAAATATGCAACAAATAAACCCCTTGAGATGCATCGTCTTGTTTTCAAGAGTGTCCTATTACTACCATATTAACACATGGAGTATTCATAATTATATTAATATCATTTATATTTATATTAGTGCTGTCAAACGATTAATCACATCCAAAATAAACATTTTTGTTTACATCATATATGTGTGTGTTGTGTATATTTATTATATATATTTATATATATATATATAAATAAAACACATGCATGTAAATATTGAGAAAATATTACATGCATATACATTTATAAATATATTTAATATATAAACATAACATATTTTTCTTAAATATATACATGCATGTGTTTGTATTTATATATATATAAAACATAATAAATATACACCGCACACACATATATTATGTAAATAAAAACATTTATTTTGGATGCGATCAATATTTTGACAGCACTAATATATATTTAACCAGCACATATAAATATAAACTCAGATATATCATCTAAAACAATTACAAGAAGTTTCAAAACAAGAAAACTAATTTATGATTTTTTTCTTCATAATAAAGCATACTCCTAAAGCGAATTATAATTCTAGATTATAGCTATAAAAACTTTAGTTTCATGCAAACATGTCTGTTTTCCTTTCTTTTGCTTGATACGTGAATAATTTTGAGAAGTTAATTAAAAAATGCAATTGTAATGACGATGAAAGTCCAGTAGGTGGCGCTGCTGCTCTTCATTGACTTCAAATCAACACTCAGCGTTCACATTTAAACCTCAAACCAACATTAAAATGATATTTTCCCACCGCTCTGTCCCTCGTCTCTTCCGGTTTTATATAATAATCTTAACAACTGCATCTAAGTGATGTGTAGTGACACTCTGTCGGGGGGGTCCGGAGCTCCAGCTGGCTTCAGAAGGACAGATTTGGTTTTGTGCCGAGTGTAAATGGACACGGACAGGTGCCCCGAGGCTCAGGACTCTCACAAATGAGCCGAGACAGAAGCCGTGTTACCTCCAGTCTCCGGGGAGCGAGCGAGGGTCTGATGGGGATCACTGGGAAAGAGATGAGCTCCGATCACTGGATGCTCTTCCTCTCAAATGATCATCTTTAAATCATACACCAGAGACGTTCTTCTGAGGAGCACAAAAGCAGATGTTCATGCTGCTCTTTTCCTAACAATCAAAGTGATGCTGCCGAGATCCCAAAATGTCAAAAAAATACATTAGTAGTAGAACGAATGACATTATATTTATTGTTAATATATTATATTAAGTCATAAATGGTGCACAAGTTATTTAGATTGATGTTTTGATTCCTTAAAGCTGCCTTTTAATCTTTTTTAAAGCTTGACGTGTCCACATTCATTTTAATGTATGGAAATACCATCATGGAAATGTTTTAAATAATCATGTTTAAGGAAATTAAATGTTATACAGATTTAAATCAGTGAGTAAATGTCGACATCTAACTCGCTTAGAAACAATTCCAGAATTTGTTTTAATAATTGTATTATTTTATGAATTCTATATTATCAAATATATTTTATTTTGTTTTATATATATATATATATATATATATATTGCTAGCATTCAAAGGTTTGGGGTCATTAGAATATTTTATTATTTTATTAATCAAGAATACATTCTATTGAAAAGTCACATTAAAGACATAAACATTAAGTAAATATTTATATTTCACATAAATGCTGTTTTGAACTTTCTATTCATCTGTGAATGCTGAAAAATAAAATGCATCAGTTTGCAAAAAAATATTATAACAGTTTTCAACATTGATAATAATCAGAAGTGTTTCATATAATTATGATTTCTGAAGATCATGTGACTCTGAAGACTGGAGTAATGATGCTGAAAATACAGCTTTGATCACAGAAATAAATTATAGCTTAACACATATTCACATAGAAAACAGCTGTTTGACATTAGAATAATATTTCACATTTTTACTGTATTTTTGATTAAATAAATGCAGCTTTGGTAAGCAGAGAAAATGTGTTATTGCCCCTACACTGCGTTATGTTTCCGTACACACTCATACACTAATGTTTGTGATCTATATTTCACAGCTGATCGGGAAAGACGACGTAGCGGTTCCCTCTCACCTCTATAAAGTGATCCTGGCACAGAAAGACTCGTCTCCAGACGCTCTGGCTCTCGGGGCGTTCGTCATCCCGAACGCTGCGATCGGCTTCGACCGGCCGCTGACGGAGTTTCAGGTGCATGGATGCAAACGACTCACCTGTTTCAGATCAGCATAGGTCACCAATGAGATTGGCTTAGATCCAATCAGAAAGTGTTTTTATGGGGGGGGGGTAATATTACATGTATTTGAGGTCTGAGATGAGAGAGATAGAGAGAAAGAGAGAGAGAGAGAGAGACACAGACAGACAGAGAGAGAGAGAGACACAGAGAGAGAGAGAGAGAGAGAGAGAGAGACACAGAGAGAGAGAGAGAGACACAGAGAGCGAGAGAGACACACACTGAGAAGAAGAGAGAGAGAGAGACACAGAGAGCGAGAGAGACACACACTGAGAGAGAGAGAGAGAGAGACACAGAGACAGACAGAAGAGAGAGAGAGCCAGAGAGAGAAAGAGAGAGAGACACAGAGACAGACAGAGAGAGAGAGAGAGACACACTGAGAGAGAGAGAGAGAGACACAGAGACAGACACAGAGAGAGAGAGAGAGAGCATGCAAAGCACGAGCTTATGTAGACAATCAGCCAGACAGTACAAGAGATGCAGAGAAATTACAGATTTGTTTTAGAAAGAAATCTTGATTTGAGAGAGTAGACACACAGAGATGTTTTAGTTAAAATGACAGTTAGACACATCATGACTAGAGAGAGCAGCAGAGCACACAGATAATTGTAGAGAGAGACAACAGATAGATGAGAGGAGAGAGAGATGGCATTTGCATTTTGCCAAACTTTACGTTTTCCAATTTGTCCGTACTAATCAAGCCAATTATTGTCTTAAATAGCCTGCATAGCACTTCATTAAATTTTATAACATGGGATTTTTAAATTAATTTTATTCACATCTTCGATTTAATTTGTTCAGATTGCAAACAAAGGAATGTTTTTTGTTAAAAATTACCGTTTTGGACATATGTTGACTCCTGCAGCACAGAAGCAGTCATAAGCAGCAGCTATATTTGTAGCAATAACCAACAATACAGTGTATGAAGGTCTTAAAAATCTATAATACATATTTATTTTATGTCAAAAATCATATTAAGATCATGTTCCATGAAGATATTTGTACCGTAAATATATCAATGCATAATTATTGATTATTAATATGCATTGCTAAGAACTTCATTTGAACAACTTTAAAGATGATTTTCTCAATATTTAGATTTTTTTGCACCCTCAGATTCCAGATTTACAAATATTGTTCAATCATAACAAACATCAAAGGAAAGCTTATTTATTCAATATTATTGATTTACTTATGATTGCTTTTGTGGTCCAGGGTCACATAAAAGCTTATAAAAATACCTTAAAGTAACTACAAATGAGCGTGCAAAGCAAATGTCTTTAAAATAAATCCTACTAAATAAAATAATTTATTGAATTTACTCAAAAAAATGTAGGTACGTGATTGCAATTGATTTATTTGTGCTACATTTAAATAAACAACTTTATTTGACTAACTTAAAAAAAAAAAATCTAAAATCGACTGCAACCACTTACCTTAAAAATCATATATTAAAATAAATGTATATATATATAAACCTTGTTATGTGTACTGTGTTGGGCTCACTGAGACTCATTACAGCACTTGTGTATCATTGCTCTTTTGTTGGTTTTGATTGCTTCTATTGTCCTCACCTGTATTTCACTTTGGATAAAAGCATCTGCTAAATGACTAAATGTAATGTAGTAGTGATCGATATTGATTTTTTTATAACCGATACCGATACTGATTATTTGCATGTTTATGTACCTGATAACCGATATTCAGAACCGATATTTATTTACTGTTATAAAGTACATAAATAACAGAGTGAAGCTTTGGTTTTTCCTCATTTCAGTCGTCTTAACAACAACAAACAACTGTTGAAAATTAACATTCATGTAAAATGTAATCTTCAAATTACAACAATAACATTTTATTTATAAAAAGCATCTATAACAGTGTGTGTGTGTGTCCACTGCTCCAGGTGTGTGTGTGTGTGTGTGTGTGTCCACTGCTCCAAGTGTGTGTGTGTGTGTGTGTGTGTCCACTGCTACAAGTGTGTGTGTGTGTGTCCACTGCTCCAAGTGTGTGTGTGTGTGTGTGTGTGTCCACTGCTCCAAGTGTGTGTGTGTGTTTGTCCACTGCTCCAAGTGTGTGTGTGTGTGTGTGTTTGTCCACTGCTCCAAGTGTGTGTGTGTGTGTGTGTGTGTGTGTGTGTGTGTCCACTGCTCCAGGTGTGTGTGTGTGTGTCCACTGCTCCAAGTGTGTGTGTGTGTGTGTCCACTGCTCCAGGTGTGTGTGTGTGTGTCCATTGCTCCAGGTGTGTGTGTGTGTGTGTGTGTGTGTCCACTGCTCCAAGTGTGTGTGTGTGTGTGTCCACTGCTCCAAGTGTGTGTGTGTGTGTGTGTGTGTCCACAGCTCCAGGTGTGTGTGCACTTGGATGGGTCAAATGCAGAGAACAACATTTCACTGCTGGTTATACTCTGTATAATTATGTATGTGACAAAAAAAATATTCAAACCGATTTTTTTTAACAAAACCGATTATGATAAAATGCTTAAATATCTGGAAAAATATCGGTAAACCTATATATCGGTCGATCTCTATAATGTAGTATCATGTTCTTCAGTGAGCATGCTCCTGATCCGCTCAATGTTCCCCCCCCCCGTACCTGTGTGCATCTCTGCAGGTGAGTCTGTGCGATCTGGAGCGGATGTCGGGCCTGACGTTCTTCCCTGCGCTGGAGCGACGCGAGCGGCTGAAGAACCTGTGTGAAGAGGACTCCTGCCAGCTCATGGACTTCAAGCGCTTCACGCTGTACATCAGCGGCCGCAAGCTGGCGAGCGCTAGGACCCTCGCGCGGCTGGAGAAGATCATGACGGAGCTCAAAGACACCGGCGTCACACCTGACCAATACCTGAGTGACCTTTACCTGGAGAAGAGACGAGAGCTAGCAGAGAAACCAGAGCCATGAGAGGCTTACATGTCGTTTTTCTGATTTGTTTATTTTTTTATTGTTATTGTTGTATAAACGTTCATTAAAAGCTCGTTTGTGGGACCAGCCACACAAGCGGAATATTACTTGAAATATTTGTTATTTTCACATTTTATTTTTTTATGGAAGCCCATTTACGCCAAATAAAAAAATTATTAAAATATTGAATACAAAATTATTTTAAAATCATAGCAGCTTTTTAATCTCACAATTCGATCTCAGAATCGCGACTTTAATTTTGAGTTTATATTGTGCAATTATTACTTTATTTGCAAGTTTCTATCACGCATTTCAATTTTTCTGGCGATTGTGAATTTATAAGTCTGCCTTTCTGACTCGCTATTATGAGCGTATATCCTGCAATTCGTAATTACCATTTTGTATTTAGTGACATAAACAGGCTTCCACAGTTTATGAAGTGTTACCCATTCGACAACGCTGTTTTTTGGTTGCTAAGATGTTTTAGGAGGTTTCTAGAGGTTCTGCTGCAGCTCCAGTCTCGTTGCTAAATTTATTCCTGTTTCTATAAAAGTATGAAGTAGTATCGTACAGCTCCGGGTACCACATACAACCACGATTAACTTGTCCTCCATTGTTGTTTGGGATTTTCTGCCTCCGCTCGTAATGACGTCACTGCTAGAGCAAGCTCCTGATTGGTTAACGCTGAGTGAATATTCGCCAAAGTTCAGATTTTTCAACTCGCGCTATTCGCGCAAATGTCGCGTCAAATGCTCAATTCGCGCCGCAGGATTGTCTAACGCGTCTTTGCATTGACTTAGCATGTAAATCATTCGCGCGTAACGCTTCATTCGCGTCTGAACGCACCTTTAGTGTCAGTGGCGGCTGGTGCTAAACAATCTTTTGGGGGGGCGCAAACAAACTGAAAGTACGGGCGATCTGGTCCAAGCTCCTTGATCTTTATTTTCTTCTTCATCCGAACGTCTTGTGAAGGGTATTTTTGTAAAGATAAAACCGAATGTTCTTTCATCTGGAGATATTGCGCTTGCTTCCACATTAATTAGTACCTGTCTGTCAACTGACGAGCTGCTGCTGAGTGGAACGAGAGTCGTTGAGAACGGTCCAATCACATGAGGCCAAACATATAAAAACAATATTGATTCGCTCTAACAACAAAAGTGGGAGGAGCCTGCGCCCCAAGGACAATTTGAAACAAGCCAATTAGAGCTTAGCCTCAAATCACATGCTTTTGAAAAGTTGAAAACACACTCATTAGTCCGGCGCCCCGCACACAAATATGAAAGAAATATAGTTTAGATGTTTTGATTTTCAATAAATTATAATATAACTAACAGTAGAATACTATGACTAAATGATTTTATTTAGTTAATATTTGCGATATATTTTTAACTTATTGTTAACACGTTAAATGGGGCTAACTTGAAGCCCCAGCGCCCCCTATTGACCAGCCGCCACTGTTTAGTGTGCTGTTTAGCTCCCACACGAGGACACTCTTGTGTATATGAGAGTATGTGGGTCGCTCTTGCATGTAAATGCACAGATGACGCATTAGTTCCCAGGATGTGTTTCTCAAAGCGCGCTCCAGATAAATCACGCTCGCGCGGTGAAGAATCGCCGCTGTCTGACTCCGTACGGCGTCGTAGCACCGAGACGCGTGCTGTTAACCCAGTTACACAGAGAGAAATACAGCTCCCATGATTCCGCTGGGCTATTTTCACCCGCTCCGGCTGCGTCAGCGTTCTGTGGCAGTGATCAAGCGCCTGGCACTTTCTGCAAGACTCTCACATTCAAAGTTTGTTTGCAAACATGGCATTTTTAGTAAGATATTCCTCTCCAAAGACTTTTATGGTTTTCTGGAAGTCACCTTCCTCCCGCCGTTTTTCTCTGGCTTTGTAAATAGTGCCTAATGAAACATAAATATTGGACATTTATAGAAAATAGCTTACTTATGCATTGAAAATAATTATTTTAACAGGTTTCAATGCTAAATATTAAGTAATCAGTGTTTGTGTCTTGTTTTCATGTTTTAGAATTGAACATAGATTTATTTTACAAACACAGTGATGCTCGGTTAGAAGTCGTGTTTCTTATT
>CM049836.1:26509149-26511649 GCA_027422435.1 Schizopygopsis pylzovi | reverse complement strand
TTCTTTGAAAAGCCCTAAGTTTAAGATTTTTTTGTATTTGAATTGCATTTAAAAAATGTTATGCATTTGAATTACACAGATTTAACATGAAGAAATGTAAAAAAAAAAATAATAATCACACATTTAAAATGCATTTATTCAAATTTCTTAGAATATGAACAAATATGTTCATTGTGAAAATGTAATTCATTCAGTTAAAAAGTGTAATGTTTTTATTAATATATCTATTGCATCTATTTAATTTTCTTTAAATAATCATATGAAACTTTAAGCACTCAAAATACACATAAATCATGCCATAGTTGATTAACTATTTGCATCTATTAAATTTGATTTAAATAATCATATTTTCAGAATGCATTTATTAAAATTGCTTCTGTCTGTTGTAAAAAATAAATGTATTCAGTAAGAAATTATAAAAATGGTAACAATTTGTATTAATATATTTATTAACTATTTGATTTTATTTAAACAATCATATTTTCAAAATGCATTTTTTGAAATGGCTTAGAATAAAAATAAAAGTTCATTGTGAAAAATGAATTCAGTAATGTATGTGGTTAAAATATGACAATATATGAGTAAAATATGAGTTGCAAAATGTACTTTTATTTACATTTGATCTACTTCAGATTCCCATATTACTTAATAATTAATAATTTACTAGCAGAAATATTTTTCAAAGCCATTTTTTCAGTGCATGGATCACAATGCATTTATGTTTCAAATGTGTAATCCAAATGCATTGACATTTTATATGCAATTCAAATACACCTAAATATTTATGCTGTTTAAAAAGGTTTTGTCTTCCACGAAAAAGAAAACCAAAATGCATCGAGTTAAAAACCCTCGAATCTAATTTCAAACTGTGCTGTGCGTTGGTTTGGCTCTTAAACTATCCTGTTTTTCTCTCTAAACTCACATTGAGTTACAGTTAGCAGTGTTCATAATCACCCTTACTAGGCAGCTGTCTGTGTAGACGCACTAGGCTTTGAAACGGAGCCCGCGAGCAGTAATCAGAAAGACTCTTTGGCTTCGTTAGATGAAGAGAGAGAAGTGAGCTGAACATCGACGTCACATCAAATCTGCTGCGCTTCCACGGCAGAACAGCCGTCCCAAAACATCACGTCAAGAAGCCAAACAACACAGAAGCAGCACGGCATGGCATGAAGTACATCTCACAAACACCAACGCAAGACCTTCAGACGTGCATGTATGGCTCCGCTCCTGTGCAAGTAGAGTTTGACCAAAGGCAGTTCATCACACAGTCCAGATGTTGCTAATTATGTCCAGAAATAACTCGTTCCTCGTTGTTTTTGCATGCGTTTGCGTTTCCATTTGACTTCTGTAATGCGAGTAAAACACAATGTGCAATCGATTGGATGGAAACATCAGTACTTTGATGAAATAAACATGTCTTTCTCTATAATAACGTCACAGATTAATCAATCGCAATAAAACCAGAAACATTGATTTTGAGGTTTTTTTTCAACATGGTAGAGAGAAACAGACAATGTGACCAACAGAAATGCCTAAACAATCTGAAATATCCTTGATATTATGAATAGAAATGTCTATTTTAAACATTGGAGTGTTTTCCAGTCAAATGTGATGCCATTTGGATTTATTATATTTAAGCTTTTGCCAATGGATGCCATATTTAATTTGATGCAACCGAATGCACACTTTAAAAAATCATAAATTACTATTATTGTAGCACATTTCACAAGAAAATACTTTTTCAGTTTTTCTACTTCTAAATTTCATGTTGCTTGCTTTGTGTTTGTTTGTGTAATTTACTAGCGATTTCTGAGCTGAACTATTTTTTTTTTCAGTTTGAGGAATATTTGATCTCTTCAGCGTTTAAATTTCTCATTTCTAAAATCATTCTTAAAGAATTTTCAAATGCATTTCAAATTAACTCAGAAATTCTGTTTATTAATACGCCTTCAATGTATTATACTGATTCCTAAACATCTTTCCAGATCATTTTAGACAAAAACATGGGTTGTTACCCTCACAGCCTCATCTTCATCAAATTAATTATGACATCCAGCCTAAATAAGGTCCATAACATCAAGTTCAGGTGTCCAAATATGATGCAAACAAACCTCGAACTTCAGAAGATGCTCAGACTATACAGGCGTTGCATCTACGCTCTTCAGTCACAATAATTATATTAACTATTAACCGAGCTTGAGTCAATTTTAGCCATTAAGCCTCTGTTTTTTTTAAGCCTGTGCACATAGTTTGCACAGGTCATGTATCAGATTTCCAGTAAATTAAAGCCACGTTAAGTCAAAGCAAAGCCGTGCCATTTTGTCAGTGCAAACGTACACAGTGACATCTGATGCTTATTTACGACACGACAGCGTTTTAGAAACGCACTCTTTGCACATGTGAAGGTAATACATTTTCAGGTTTTAAAATGAGATTGGTGTATTAAAGCAGCCTGAAATCACTTCAAGTATGCTGATATAAAAATTAGCGATGTCAAGCG
>CM049836.1:26506279-26509049 GCA_027422435.1 Schizopygopsis pylzovi | reverse complement strand
AAAATACGATGACTGGAAAGTAGAGAGCGGAAATACTCGAAGCGTTATAAACAGACATAGAAACAAATGTTTTATTTTTAAAGGAATGGTTCACCCAAAAAATGTTAAGTGCTGAAATGTGCTCAGGCCATTCAAGATGTAGATGATTTGTTTCCTCGTCAGATTTGGAGAAATGTATTTCATCAGTGTCTCAGCAACAGATGCTCTGCAGTGAATGGGTGCCGTCAGAATGAGAGTCTAAACAGCTGATTAAAAACATCACAAGTAATCCACAACACTCCAGTCCATCAGTTAACATCTTCAGAAGATCCATTAAGATGCTTTTAACAACAAACCATCGCTTCCCGTTAAAAAAAGAAGTCCTTTATCCATAATATTGCATGTCTGAATCAGAAGAGAAATCATTCACGGTACAATATGCAAGCACCGTTTACAAGCCAAAACAGCTCTTAATAAATGTGTGTGGTTTCTGACAACAGGAGATGGACTTTTTCACTGGAGGAAGCATTATTATGAGCTTGTATTTTAGCCAAAAGCGACAGTTTAAAATGGTTTAAAAGTGACGAAGTTAAAAACATCGTAATCCTCTCATGAAAATGAGCCATTTATTTGTTTAGAGCTGTTTTGGCTTGTAAACAGTGTTTGATTTCTCTCCTGATTCAGACCAGACATGTCTTCTCTAGATGTTAACTGATGGACTGTGGATTATTGTGATGTTTTTATCAGACTCTCATTCTGACGGCACCCATTCACTGCAGTGACACATTTCTCCAAACCTGATGAAGAAACAAACTCCTCTTCATCTTAGATGACCCGAGGGTGAGTGCATTTCAGCAATTTTACATTTATGTGTGAACTATTGCTTCAAAAGGAATAATTCACCCTCAAAATGAAAAGTCTTTACACATGCTGAAAATGTAAATAACTGTATGCGGTTGTCATATGGAAATATATGCATGAAGATTCTGTGAAGAAATATCAGCTGACTGGTTTAGAGCAATATGAGGGTGAATAAACGACGATTTTCATTTTCAGATGAATTATTCCTTCATCCAGATGTGTGCTGCTGTGCGTGGACAGGAACGTACACTAAAAATAAATAGAGATATAAAAGCTATGAACTATTGAAGGATGACAAAACTCATGTTTTTAATTTATGCAAAACAAAACGCTTCTGCAATCGTACAAAGATCTGCACAGTGTATATATATTAGGTTAAAGATGATAATTATGATAATACTATATTAAATCATCCCCTGTGTTGATTGTAATTATATGCAGTATATTTTGGGTAATTAACAGCTTAATAAATGACGAGTTTTCTTGAGAAGAACCGCGGGTGATGTTGACCGAATCGGGTCCTAGTGTTTTACAGGCTCTTCTGGTTATTAATGACAACTCAAATAAACCAAAATGATTATTATATAATTCTTTAATGCATTTATGAAACTGCATCTGAAAGCCTTCAGAGCCATCGTTCATCCTGATTAAAGAAGCCCAGCAGGTCAGTACTTTAAGTTATGATATATTAACCCAAATTATGACATGGGTCAATTATCAGACTGTATATGATTATTATCTGTATGTTTCTCATTTTCAGAAGCAGTAAACTGTGCATTTGCTTATGACGATATTCCAGAGATGAGCATAAGGTCACTTTATTATATTATAGAATAAATAATGTTCAGTTATAGTTTTATTCACTCTTTACTCTTGCAGCTTCTGTACCAACGATGCATATAATAAAACACTTATTAGCATTTGAGCAGTGTACAGTATGGCCTTTGGGCTAATATGATGAATAATCAGTTTATTAAATATGATGCATCAAAAAAATTACATGTTTTTTTAATTCATCATATAAGATAACCTGATTAATTGTAAAATATACTGCTTTCAGAAACATTAAGCCTAGTGTCCAAAACATTCATAATGAGCTCCATCTGCTTTCCTGAGATATTACAGTTATTAAAATCACAATAATTGACGTTTTATATGGACTGTGATGAAAATAATGCCACAAAGGTAAAAGTTTCTTAAGCTTAATTTCCAATACTGTCTATTTTTCCTTTGGCTTTGGGGTTAAGCATACTGTAGACATTTATTGTGAGATGCACGGATGAAAATATAATATTCTATAAAGCACGAGTGTGTATGTGGACTTAAAATAAAGCATCTTTTCTGTGTAATCCTGCATGTCGGCACTTTATAATAGCAGTAAATAGTTTCAGCGACGTGCTTTTAATGTCTTATTCTCATATAATCCAGCAGCTGAGAACACGCTCGCGGACCCATGCATCTCTGAGGCACACGTTACACTTATGAGACGGTTTTCGGTGTAAATGTGACGAGCTTTGGGTCCATATTTACGATCCCGGGTGGTGTTTGAATGTCGTAGATCCCTGAATCATCCTTCTGGACCTCTGTCGTGATCACCACGCCGTCTTCATGAGGGAATAATATGAGACGTGAGCGGAGGAGAGGAAATATGAGGATAAAGCTTTATAAAGGGAATCTGATACTTACTTAAAACAGACACATTTTCACTGCTGCAGACGCCTCCATCATCATCATCATCATCATCATCCGCTATTAAAGAGGAAGCAGATTAATACAAACGTCATCTCAAACACGTCAGCTACAGACATAATTGGATCAGATTTGGAGAAATGTGTCTCTGCATCAGTGTCTCAGCAATGGATGCTCTGCAGTGAATGGGTGCCGTCAGAATGAGAGTCTGATAAAAACATCACAATCATCCACACCATCA
>CM049836.1:26298779-26501279 GCA_027422435.1 Schizopygopsis pylzovi | reverse complement strand
AAATGAATAATGATCTTTCTAATTATCCGAAGTCTAACAGCGGCGCTCACCAGCACATGCCAGACGTTGTGATTGGCTCCCTGGAAAGAGCAGAACCGGACGCTGGCCCCTAATAAGCCCTGACCGCCCCACATGTTACTGGGAACCACCTCCAGCTCTCTGATCTTCATCACTTTACTGCTGTAAACCTCCAGCTTCACCGGCTTCTCCACGTTTGCCTTCAGCAGGTCCTTCAGCAGACTGCTCTCTTTACTCTGAGAGCGAACACAACATCAGCATCAGAGCATACATGCTGTGTGTTAGTGGAACGGGTTTGAGATGATCAGAGATCTCACCAGTCTGGTGTGTCCAATGGACAAAATAAAATCAAAGAAGGGCTCCAGGCCGGCTCTCTCTGCTGGAGAATTGTGCTGAATCTGGGATTAAAGTCAACAAGAATTATGCTTTCGAAACTATCATTTAATATGAGCTAAATTCAGCTTAGTCTTTAGTCCAAAAAATACAAAGAAACAAAAAACAACACAACAGAGACACACACACACACACTCACGCACCACCGCACGCACACTCACACACACATACATGCACACACAGAGAGAGCGAGACACACACACACACACACACACACACACACAGCTCACTCACACGCGCACACACACACACACACAGAGACACACACACAGAGACACACACACCACGCACGCACGCACGCACGCACGCACACTCACACACACATCCACGCACAGTCCAAGGAGAGAAAACACAAACACACACACAGCAGCACACACTCGAGGCTGAACGCACATCAACACAACAACACACTTCAGAGAACACACACAGAGACACACACACGCACGCACGCACTACACACACGCACGCACGCACGCACACTCACACACACATACACGCACACACACAGACAGAGAGAGACACACACACACACACACACACACACAACACACACACACTCACCACAGCGCACACGCACACGCACACACACCACACAGACACACACACAGAGACACACACACACACACACATCACAGAGACCACACACACACTCTCACACACACGCACACTCACAACTCATATACACAAAAACACACACACACACATCAACACACACACACTCACACATAATACTATTAATAATTATACTAGTGCTGTCAAACGATTAATCACATCCTAAATAAGTTTTTGTTTACATAATATGTTTGTGTACTGTGTTTATGTAAATACACACCATGCATGTATATATTTTGGAAATATTTGTATGTATTTCCATGTATGTATGTATATATTTAATATACAAATATTATACATTTTTCTTAAATATATACATGTATGTGTGTGTGTGTGTGTGTGTGTATCTATACATACATAATAAATATACACAGTACACAAACATATTTTATGTAAACGAAAACTTATTTTGGATGCGATTAATCATTTGACAGCACAAATACATATATATTATACACATATAATCATTTCTGTCATAATTTCGCTGTATAAATGTCTTGTTTACCAGTACATATTACATATAAACATTACTAAATCATGATATATTTACATATATCAAACATATTACATACATCAATTACATATTGTATTTTGTTTACAAACAAAATGATGTATAAGAGAAGTCTAAAATCTAAATTTAAGTGAGTTTAAGCATAAAACAAGAACAAATATCCATCAATGGGTCAGAAAAATGATCTTGTCTTGCATTTGAATGAAGTTTAGGAAGATATTTATTTTCTGGTTATAAGCAAAAACTTCAACTTAATTGACATTTGTCAAGACTTAATATCTTGTGACAAGATCATATCTATGTTAACAAGACATAATATATCTATATTGTGTTGCTTCTCAGGTAAATTATCTTAATTTAAGGATGTTTGTAATGTAAAACAAGACAGAGGTATTGAGGAAAAACATGTTTTACAGTGTTGGAACTGACCCAGAAGGACCCTAATGGTCATTTTCTTAAAATAAAGACATTAAAACCCGTATTTTTTAGAATATATTGCAGGAATATATCAATCCTGATGTGTTTTACTAGCACGCGCACGCAAAAGCTTCAGGTCACACATCACGCACTTGATATAAACCCTGTCAGCCGCTGATTCATCAGCCTCGAGGCCTAATTAAAGACAGTAATGACTAAATGATCGTATTTTCCACTCACCCCGTGCACATGATATCCTCCCTCTGCAGTAAACACGCTCTGAATCAAACCCATCCTGAACTGCGTCCAAACACAGCCAACGTCTGCTCATGAATATTAACTAGTACATTAGTTGTTTGGTAACCTCCCTGAAGCTGCACTCATTAATATTCATTCGAACGTCTGCCTGTTAGCCAATCGCGTAGGACTTCTGTCTGAGCGTCTCGTGACGTCACGCCTTCGCCATAGTAGAATTCGCACAGTCTATTTTAACTCCTTCTGCTTTTAAACATTAACGAGAAGAAAAACGAAATATAACAGTATAAAAACTAATAAAATAACAAAATGATTCGTGACCTAGCGTGTTTAAACAGACATGAGTAATCAATTTCAGAAGCTCGATTGATATCAAACACACAGACGCTGATTTCTGTGTGTGATTATTATTCCTGCGCAGGTGGTTGCTTAACGTCCGATGCTTTAAATCACAGGTGCTGTTTAATTGTGATAAAGTTGTTGATTTAGTTTAATTATTCGGATAAAATATGTCAGAAAACGATAAAACGTGTTTGGTAAGTTTTAATTAGATCTTTTTAATTGTATTTTAATGGAAATATACATTATAAAACAACGTTATAACGACTGGTGTTTGTTTCAACAGCCGTTAATTATGTATTATATGAGGGAGAAATATTACAGACATGCCATAAATACAGCTGTGAGGAATTAAAGGTGTACAATAATGATGCAGTGCTCCGCTTCTTCAATGCTTTTGCAACTCTGATGGAAGGTAGGTTATTTTTTTACGTGTTTATGATAATATTGTTGATTATTGTGATGGTTGAATGACATGTGGACCACAAAACCAGTCATGGGGTCTTTTTATTTGTTCAGAATTGAGATTTATGCATCATCTGAGAGCTGAATAAATAATATTTCAATTGATGTATGGTTTGTGGACAATATTTGGGAATCTGAGGGTGCAAAAAAATCTAAATATTGAGAAAATCATCTTTAAAGTTGTTCAAATTAAGTTCTTAGCAATGCATATTACTAATCAAAAATTAAGTTTTGATGTATTTACAGTATGAAATGTACTAAATATCTTCATGGAACATGATTTTAATATCCTAATGATTTTTGGCATAAAAGAAAAATAGATAATTTTGACCCACACACTGTATTTTTGGCTATTGCTGCTACAAATATAGCATTTTTGTTTTTAATTCAAATTTTGGATGCATTTTTATTTGTATTTTATTATTTTTTTGTAGAGCTCTAAACTCAAAAACTGTCATTAAAACACTGAATCTTGGGGAAATATAATATTCACTGTTATAACTTTAACTTCTTTATCTAGTTGTACTTTTTAAAAATGTTTTGAAATGGTGCACTGAATAAAATATATGAATAGGGTTTACTTACAATTTCACAAATAAATGGATGCGTAAAATTATAAAGACTGAAATAGTGTTTTCTTTTAAATGTGTTCCTATAATCTGAATTATGTGCAACTTAAATTAATTTTTTCTAAAATAAAAATGCAAAATCTAAAAATAAACAGATTCAAAAAAATAATAAAAATATAATAGTATCTAAATTATATTAAAATAACGCTGATTTAAGTGTCATCAACACTTGACAATTAAATATAGCGTTTCTAAGATTCACATTTTTGATGAAATATTTTTTCATATTTTTTGTAAAACTCAAAAACTGTAATTAAACTACTGAAAATATATTTATTTGTTGAACTTTATTTTTACTTTTTAAAAATGTTTAAATAGGGTTTACTTAGAACCAAATTAAAATGATAAAGACTGAAATCGTGTTTTCTTGTAAAATGTGTTCCTATAACCTTAGAGTTATTAGTAAATATATATATTTTTACAGTGTATGAAGATATTTTTTAAATGTTAAATTAATTCAAATATTACGTTCCTAAGAACGTGACCCGTTTGAAATGACGCTGTAAACACAGCTCACAGTTTTCACACGCTCTCGTTCGTCTCTGACACACACATGTTAATCGTTCTGTGTCTTCAGGCTTTAATGATCTCTGAGCTCTTCAATCCCAGCCTGCACGTGGAGATCACACGACTGCTCCAGTCGCTCTAAACACACTCTTATAGCACAGTTTACACACGTGTCCTGTGATAGATCAAGACTAGTACTGCACTGGGAGTGTTAGTGTCTGTCTCTATGATACTGGCCCTCGGGATGTTCCTGAGCTATTTCAGAAACGAATCTATCCTGCCTGATTATAGGCGTAGTCTGTCACTGAAATGCTGTGTTTCCCGACACAAGCCAGAGATCCTGCAGATGTTGAGCGCACCAGCGGCGTCTGATGTCATCTGTGAGCTCGGCTATCTGCTCAATCACCAAAACGAGTATAAAGACGCTCATAAATACTACTCTACAGCACTGAAAACACACCTCAGCATTACCAGGTACAGTATCCTCATCACATCCAGGCAGAAACGATATCATCACTGCACAAAAACTCTATTTTCACCCCAACTTAAAAATAATAACAAATTATCATATAAAAAAAAACAGTTTTAATGCAATGTTGCTGAATTGAAAGCAATTCTGAATTGTGAAGTATTTATATCCCATGGTAGTATTTGTCGTGCTGAATTTGTTTTTGTAAAACATTAGATGTGTCTAATACTGTATAGATAGTATTTGTTGTCCTGTTGTAAATATTGACTTTACTGCTAATTTAAAAAAGCTAATTTATTATATAATATGATGATGAATATTGAGTATAATGTACAACTAAACATCGATGGATACTTCTATAGACACAGTTCAGTGGTACTCTGGATTATGTGCTTTATGGTGTTACAGTAATAAGATTTTTTTGCATCACTGTAATATGAATTTAATAGAATGTGTTTTAATTGTCGTTCAAATATTGTTGCAATGCAAAATATCTGTTAAGCTATAATTTATTTCTGTGATCAAAGCTGTATTTTCAGCATCATTACTGCAGGCTTCAGTGTCACATGATCTTCAGAAATCATAATAATATGAAACATTTCTGATTATTATCAATGTTGAAAACAGTCGTGCTGCTCAATATTTTTGTGGAAACTGTGATAGATCTTATTTTTCAGGATTCACAGATGAATAGAAAGTTCAAAAGAACAGCATTTATTTGAAATAGACATTATAAATAGACCTCTCAATATTTGTGTGTGTGTGTGTGTGTGTGTGTGTGTGTGTGTGTGTGTGTGTGTGAGTGTGTGTGTGGTGTGAGTGTGGTGTGTGTGTGTGTGTGTGTGTGAGTGTGTGTGAGTGTGTGTGTGTGGTGTGTGTGTGATGAGTGTGTGGAGTGTGTGTGTGTGAGTGTGTGTGTGAGAGTGTGTGTGTGTGTGTGAGTGTGTGTGTGTGTGAGTGTGAGTGTGTGTGTGTGCTGAGTGTGAGTGTGAGTGTGTGGAGGTGTGTGTGTGTGTGTGTGAGGTGTGAGTGTGTGTGTGTGTGAGTGTGTGAGTGTGTGAGTGTGTGTGTGTGTGTGTGTGAGTGTGAGTGTGGTGAGTGGTGAGTGTGTGATGATGTGTGTGTGTAGTGTGTGAGTGTGTGTGTGTGTGTGTGAGTGTGTGTGTGTGAGTGGTGAGTGAGAGTGGTGTGTGTGTGAGTGAGGTGATGTGTGTGTGTGAGTGTGTGTGTGTGTGTGTGTGTGTGTGTGTGTGTGTGTGTGTGTGTGAGTGCGTGTGTGTGTGTGTAGTGTGTGAGTGTGTGTGTGTGTTTTGAGCTCATGTCTGTGATTTCTCAGGTTCGAGATCGGTTCCAGTTCAATCCGCTCTAAGCTGGTGCTCTGCTGGAGACCTGAAGATCCTCATGGACACGCTCGGGGTCCGCAGGCCCTCGGAGGGGCCGCAGGTCTTCATCTCCGCCAGCGAGCGAGTGTCTGTGTACCTGGAGCACACAGAGGCACGGAGACTCGACGGAGAACAGGTCTAGTGTGCTTTTGTTCTCCAGAGCATTTCAACAATTATCCAACAAGCATTTGATCTACACTAATAGGGATGCAACCGAAATTAAATGAGACTGAATAAATTGTACTGAACAATGACGTGATGCGATCCAATAGAGATGCGCTCTAATGCAGCAAACATGTCTGCAGCGTGAAAGTATTTAAAAGTGTCAAAGAAAGATGCAATAATTAATATAAGCACCGACAGCGAGAGACTGTAGCACTGCATCACGTCTTCCATGAGGGGGGGGGGGTACTGTATGATGATCACGAAATGCCGATTATTAAATAAACTGCAGAATGTTATGTTTACTAATACACGTATGGATTGCATGAATTCAAACTGCATCTGCATGTTAGCCTGGGTTCAACGCGCGAGGAAAATATGCTCCGTTACAATAATAATAATAACAACAACAGCTCTATTAATACATTCATTATAACACTCACATATAGGGTTCAAATTGGGATCTGTAATATTTTCTATTGTTTAAAAAGAATGATCTGTTCATTTATTTGTACAGTAAAATATACATAACTGATTCATAACTTATTAATTGTGCCTTGTTGGTAAAGTGTCTGCTAGAATGTTTGTGTTGAGTAAATATTTAGCTGTTAATTTTAAAATTGTTTTATTGATTTTCTTTCCGAAAAGCTAGACAAAACCTTAAAAAGCACATTTTGGCTGTTTAATGTAAGCAATGGTGGAAAAAAAAATATCGGCAAAATAGATGAAGGGAAGGGGGGGGGGGGGATGGGGATGGGGGGGGGTGAAACAACGTATTGGGCCTTCGGCCAAGAATTGTAGTTTTGGTGCATCTGTACTAACTACGCTCAGAATCGACTGAGTTACCGTCGTGTGCTGTATGCTGTAAAACACTCTTTCATCAGCACGAGGACACTAAAGTCCCGCAGGACGCCATTCTGTGCTTCAAAGACCCACCGGAGGAGACGCGTCTCGTGCTCGTGGATCTGGCTTTAGCGAGAGATGACGTGCTGCAAAACATCCCGCCCACTGCCTCCGCCTACATCCAAGCCCGAGAGAAGATGGCACGTATACACCTGGAGAGGAACCACAGTGAGACGCGGTACATCGCATGCTACAGGTGAGAGATCTGCTCACGGGGGGACAGGTCATAGGTCATGTGTTTAACAGAGAAAAATACCCTGATGGAAATATTTGCTTCCTTAAACTATATAGACTGTGCTTAGACTAAGCCAGGATTAGGCCATAGTTTAACTTAAATATTATAAACATCCCTTTACTGCGGTGCATCTTAAGACAAAACAAAGACGCTGATATGTTTTAAGATCAAGTTTCTTTCAGTTGAAACCGCTCAGGTTTACATTTTAGTCTAGGACTTAAGCCTAGTCTGTGAAACCGGGAGATAGTATATTCATTTAAATGATTTATTAATTGTGTCTGTGTATACAGTTGACATTTGTTACTAATGTTACTCATGTTAGCGCAGGTCTAATACATAATCAATCAATTAAACAATTTGAACAATGTTTTTAAAATATGAAAGTATTATTTCTTTTGATTAATGGGTAAAATATAAGATTCACTCTGAGTATTGTATAAGTAAGTAAGTAAGTAAATTTTATTTATAGAGCACATTTAAATTCAGCTTACACTGACCAAAGTGCTGTACAAAACAATCATAAAATACAGTAAAGTATAAAATAAAATACAAGTTAAAATCCAAGATAACAATGTTAATCCACAAATTAAAATTCAGGAAAGGCCATAGAATAAAGATGCGTTTTAAGTCTAGACTTAAAAACAGAAATAGACGGAGCACTCTTAATGTCAGGTGGCAACTGATTCCATAGCCGTTGAGCAGCTACTGCAAAGGCTCTGTCACCTTTAAACTGAAGTCGTGACCGTGGGACATATAAAAGAGCTTTATTAGCAGATCTGAGGGGCTTAGAAGTAGATTTAAACGAGATAAGATCCGAAATGTAAGATGGGGCTTGTCCATTAAGTGCCTTAAAAACAATCAACACAATGTTGAATTGAATTCTAAAGGAGACCGGAAGCCAGTGGAGCGACGCTAAAATTGGAGTGATGTGATCATGTTTTTTTGCACCAGTTAACAATCTGGCTGCTGCATTCTGGACCATCTGCAAACGAGCCAGTAAAGATTTGGGAAGACCTAGGTATAAGGAATTACAGTAGTCCAATCGTGATGTAATAAATGCATGAATAACTTTTTCCAAGTCTTGAAAGGAAAGTGTTGATTTAAGTCTAGAAATGATTCTCAATTGACAGTAGCTGTTTTTAACAACTGAGCTAATTTGCTTTTCAAGGCAAAGCTCAGAGTCAAAAATAACACCTACATTTCTTGCATGTGACGTAACATAAGGAGTGAGACTGTCTAAGTTACTAACTATAGAATTTCTGATTTTAGAGGGACCAAAAATAATCACCTCAGTTTTTTCATTATTTAACTGGAGGAAATTATTCGCCATCCAGATTTTAATGTCCTTCAAACCGTCCATAAGAGGCTGCAGAGAATGTCTAGATTTTAATGGAACGTATAACTGAGAATCATCAGCGTAGAAATGAAAAGAGATTTTATATTTCCTAATTATATTACCAAGTGGAAGCATGTACAGATTAAAAAGTAGGGGCCCCAGAATGGACCCTTGAGGTACCCCATAAGGGAGATAAACTGTACTCTTACAAGTATAAGAGAATGTATTTATTATTATATATTTTTTGTCTATTGCATGCAAGTTTAATTGCCGTCTTAATATAAAACGGTTTCAGGGAAATAAGTGAGCAGCTTCCAGGACCTCATACTAGGATCTTGCTGGCTGATGCCTTCATGAAGATACACCAGGTGTGTATTTAACGTGTTAACGTCTTCATTTGGCTTCTCGGTACCAAACCTCTCATCAAATATCTTCTTAAAGCCAGAAGAAGCCGTCAAGATCTACCAAGAAGTGGAGAAAATATCTCCAACGGATACTTTAGCCATGAAAACAGGCCAGGCTTTAGTGAAGGCTCACGAATACGACACGGTAAGTGTTTTCTACAAGTCTTCAGGAACTGTTTGTCTCTCATCTAATGGCTCGTGTTTCAGGCTGTGAGCTGTTATGAGTCGGCTCTGGAGACGGATACGCCGGACTGTCTTATGAGTGTCGAGCTGTCCGAGCTGCTGATTAAACTGAGACGCTTTGAGAAAGCCCAGCAGGTCCTGGAAAAGGCCTTGGACCGTGAACCTAGTACAGAATTACATTCAAACAAACCATGAGAAACAGGAATTATTGTTCTCGGCATGTCATTTTTGTTCTGCTTTTACAGCTGCTGCGTTGACTACGGTGAGGAATGAAGTAACAGTTTTACGAGTTTTAGTAAAAGTACTACGTGCCAGGAATGAGTCGGCTCAGGGCGTCATGAAAAGGGTTGGTTTTTAAAGTTACATTAAACATTAAAGGAATAGTTCCCCTAAAAATGGCCATGCAAGATGTAAATGTTTCTCAGCATCAGTGAATGGGTGCCGTCAGAATGAGAGTCATCACAATAATCCACAGTCCATCAGTTAACATCTGGAGAAGACAAAAGCTGACACAAATCCATCAAGACATGTTTTTAACTTCATCCGGCTAAACTGTGAATCCATAATAAAGCATCCTCCAGTGAAAAAGTGCATCTCCTGTTGTCTGTCTGTCACATAAAAATCCAGCCACGTATTTGTTTTGAACATTTTAGGCTTGTAATCGGTGCAGATTTCTCTCCTGATTCAGACCAGATTATATTTTCGCTGGATGAAGCTTTATTATGGATTTTGTCTTCTCCGGATGTTAACTGATGGAGCGGTGTGATGTATTTATCAGACTCTCATTCTGACGGCACCCATTCACTGCAGAGCATCCGTTGCTGAGACACTGATACAGAGACACATTTCTCCAAATCTGACGAAGAAACAAACTCATCCTAATCTTGGAGGACTTTGTTGTTGATCTAAATCCTGTATTTTGTGCCGTTTTTAATTTTTGGATGAACTTTTCCTTTAAGTGCTGCTTTCTTAGACTAAGATGGATTAACAACAGCCTGACATTGTTTGGTGACTTTTTTCTATGTGCAAACAAATAAAAGTGCTCTTGTCAGTTGCATGATCTCCAGCTAAAAGTAGTTCTCCGGACTGCAAACGAGCATCCGGACGAATCAGAGGAACAGCGGAAGTTGTTAGTGGTGATCTGTTGTGATTGGGCTCGTGAGTTTCACCTCGGACACGACCTGGAGAAGGCCGAACAGCACTACGGTCACGCTCTAAACCTGAGCCCGGACAACGAGGAGGTCAGTCAGCTCGAATCAGCAATGTTTTGAACCGAGAGGGGATGGTTTACGTCTGTTTCGTGCAGATCATCTTTCGTCTGGCTCAGTTATACTACGAGCGTCAGAAGCTGGATTACTGCGAGGAGCTTTGTCTGAAGATCCTGCAGCTTCATCAGAAGCACACCGCTGCCTCGCTGGTACGGACTCGTCCCAAACCAGATGCTCCGCTCTTATTGGCTGAGATTCATCTCTATATGTCTGTGCTTGGTTTTGTCCTCAGCTGTTGGCTGATGCATTATTTTGGAAGAACCAAAAAGAGGAAGCGGTCAAGATTTATGCCAGTGTTATGGAGCGAAACCCAGGTGCAATATCACTTTATGACACCAAACATGTTATTTTAATATCATTCAGATACTTTTTTTATGTACATTTTGAATTAGTTTTGTCATTTCTGTCCCAAAAAAAAAAAAATGTATGTCCATGTTTAGTTTTTATAATTTCAATTTTCATTTGAATTATTATAGTACAATAAATAAAGATAAACTAAATAAAAATATGATATGTTGCTTTGGCAACTAATTGAAATAAAATGAGATAAAAAAAAAAAATTTCCAAGTAATTTTTTTAATATTAGCACTATTTATTGCACTTAAATATTAATTTTTCTGTTTCCATAATAGACGACTTCCATGCCATGGCCAAGTTTCTGCACATTCTGCGCCGGACGGGGAAACTGGAAGACGTCCGGTCGGTTTTTACAGCGTGTGAGGCGTTCAGTCCGCTGTTGGTCAGAGAAGCGGGTTATAATTACTGCAAGGGTCTCTACTTCTGGTCAGTGGTCATCAGACAATATCATAACTTGTATTATAACTGCTGTAATTGTACGTTTTTGGAGAGAATAAGGATGAGATGCATGTTTCTCAAGAATGAACTTATCAGTAAACGGGTTAATCTAACAGAGAAATGTTATATTTCACCTCAAAATAAAAATATATACATATTTAAAATTCTAAGTGAAAATTAAACAGTAGTTAAAATAAAATATTATAGTAAAAAGTTATTATATTACTAGTTTTAAAAATGGTACACATTTTATTTTACATATTATATATATGTATGTGTGTATAAATATGTGTCCCTGGAGCACAAAAGCAGTCTGAAGTCGCTGGGGTATATTTGTAGCAATAGCCAAAAATACAGTGTATGGGTCAAAATTATTAATTTTTATTTATGCCAAAAATCATTATGATATTAAGATCGTGTTCCATGAAGATATTTAGTAAATTTCTTACCGTAAATATATCAAAACTTCATTTTTGTTTAGTAATATGCATTGCTGAGAACTTAATTTGAACAACTTTAAAGATGATTTTTTTTTTGCACCCTCAGATTCCAGATTTAGAGACAGCCAAATATTGTCCTATCATAAACCATACATCAATGGAAATATTATTTATTCAGCTTTCAGATGATGTCTAAATCTCAATTTTTGAAAAATTGACCCTTAAGACTGGTTTTGTGCTCCAGAGTCACATATATATATTTATGTGTATATATGTATTATATATACATTTCATTTGAGAGAGAGAGAGAGAGGGGAAAAATATGACTTATACATTTGTGAGATTTATAAAAAAAAATTGTGAGATTTATTTATTTGAACCAAAAAAATCAAAGTAGGCTCATCACAGCTCCAGAGATAGAAACATATTGATGTCTCACCACAGGCGACGTTTTGAGACGCTCCTCATCAGAACATTTAGTGAGACATTTGGTAAAGTCTAGTGGTATTCTGGGCTAATTAATAATCTTATCATTTGTTAAATGTGTCCTGAAAGTCTTCTCACATGTGCTTCATGAGATAGTGAGAGGTTTGTGTGCACTGCTTGACCTCAGGCATTCGTGTCAGGTGACTGAAGCCCTGACGCACCTGAACAAGGCCCGAGGAGACACGGACTGGACAGAACCAGCGGTGGATCTGATGCTCCGGATCTGCCTGAACCCTGACCGAGACGTCTTCGGAGGAGAGCTGTTAGAGAAAGGACAAAAGCACACGAGGTGAGAACAACTGACACCAAATCTGCTCAAATAATAACCGATGATGTCACGCCGTTCATCTGTGATTGTGTCTCCAGCAGTGAGTCGAGATTAAGCACAGCTCATAACATACTCTCCATGTTCCGTCCGCGATCTAAACCTGAGCAGGACAAGCTCGAGCTGCTCTCCAATCTGTGTCGAATCTACAGCAACGAGCCCAAAGAGGTGAAGCGAGCCGTGCTGGAGCTCACAGACATGCAGGCCAAGAACGTAAGACAGTCACGCATTGGACACTGTGTTATTCGGTCTTTAACCATTGGAGACTGTTGAATGCATTTCTACCCTTCAGTGTTTTTAGGAAGTTACTGGTTTTAAAACCATGATCTTTATGCATATTGTTTTTAGGGATGAATTTGGTACAAATGTTGCAATGCAGGATATTCAAGGTTGCAAAATGTCACCTCTGTTGTAATTATGTTTACAAGTACTGTAGATTTGAGGCTATAATGTCACACTCCTTATAGTCAAATTATGTCAAAAATATATAATAGTAATAATAACAATTACAGAAAAACATTTTTTTTAACTAATATTAAAATGAAACCGAAAATAGCACAAAAAATTTATATAAATGTACAAAATTAATATTAATTAACTGATGTTTGAAATATACTTTTAATGGTTTGTTATTAAACCGTTTCTATTATTCAGCTTTCCAATAAAAATAAGGAAAAACTGTGGAAATGAACTAAAATTAAAATGAAAAAGTATCTCAATAATACTGCCTCTAAAACCTTTGAAAGTACACAGTTACTCGGTGCATATCTGCTATGTGTGTGTATTTATTTTGTGTCTGTGAAGCCAGAAATGTGTCTCAGTGCTGATGTTTCTCAGTGAATCCGTCTCTCTGCAGGTGATGCTGGAGGTGTCTCTGTTCATGATGGATCAGAAATGTGTCTCAGTGCTGATGTTTCTCAGTGAATCCGTCTCTCTGCAGGTGATGCTGGAGGTGTCTCTGTTCATGATGGATCAGAAATGTGTCTCAGCGCTGATGTTTCTCAGTGAATCCGTCTCTCTGCAGGTGATGCTGGAGGTGTCTCTGTTCATGATGGATCAGAAATGTGTCTCAGTGCTGATGTTTCTCAGTGAATCCGTCTCTCTGCAGGTGATGCTGGAGGTGTCTCTGTTCATGATGGATCAGAAATGTGACTCAGTGCTGATGTTTCTCAGTGAATCCGTCTCTCTGCAGGTGATGCTGGAGGTGTCTCTGTTCATGATGGATCAGAAATGTGTCTCAGCGCTGATGTTTCTCAGTGAATCCGTCTCTCTGCAGGTGATGCTGGAGGTGTCTCTGTTCATGATGGGTCAGAAATGTGTCTCAGTGCTGATGTTTCTCAGTGAATCCGTCTCTCTGCAGGTGATGCTGGAGGTGTCTCTGTTCATGATGGATCAGAAATGTGTCTCAGTGCTGATGTTTCTCAGTGAATCCGTCTCTCTGCAGGTGATGCTGGAGGTGTCTCTGTTCATGATGGATCAGAAATGTGACTCAGCGCTGATGTTTCTCAGTGAATCCGTCTCTCTGCAGGTGATGCTGGAGGTGTCTCTGTTCATGATGGATCAGAAATGTGTCTCAGCGCTGATGTTTCTCAGTGAATCCGTCTCTCTGCAGGTGATGCTGGAGGTGTCTCTGTTCATGATGGATCAGAAATGTGTCTCAGCGCTGATGTTTCTCAGTGAATCCGTCTCTCTGCAGGTGATGCTGGAGGTGTCTCTGTTCATGATGGGTCAGAAATGTGTCTCAGCGCTGATGTTTCTCAGTGAATCCGTCTCTCTGCAGGTGATGCTGGAGGCGTCTCTGTTCATGATGGGTCAGAAATGTGTCTCAGCGCTGATGTTTCTCAGTGAATCCGTCTCTCTGCAGGTGATGCTGGAGGTGTCTCTGTTCATGATGGATCAGAAATGTGTCTCAGCGCTGATGTTTCTCAGTGAATCCGTCTCTCTGCAGGTGATGCTGGAGGTGTCTCTGTTCATGATGGATCAGAAATGTGACTCAGCGCTGATGTTTCTCAGTGAATCCGTCTCTCTGCAGGTGATGCTGGAGGTGTCTCTGTTCATGATGGATCAGAAATGTGTCTCAGCGCTGATGTTTCTCAGTGAATCCGTCTCTCTGCAGGTGATGCTGGAGGTGTCTCTGTTCATGATGGGTCAGAAATGTGTCTCAGCGCTGATGTTTCTCAGTGAATCCGTCTCTCTGCAGGTGATGCTGGAGGTGTCTCTGTTCATGATGGATCAGAAATGTGTCTCAGCGCTGATGTTTCTCAGTGAATCCGTCTCTCTGCAGGTGATGCTGGAGGCGTCTCTGTTCATGATGGGTCAGAAATGTGACTCAGTGCTGATGTTTCTCAGTGAATCCGTCTCTCTGCAGGTGATGCTGGAGGTGTCTCTGTTCATGATGGATCAGAAATGTGTCTCAGTGCTGATGTTTCTCAGTGAATCCGTCTCTCTGCAGGTGATGCTGGAGGCGTCTCTGCTCATGATGGGTCAGAAATGTGTCTCAGCGCTGATGTTTCTCAGTGAATCCGTCTCTCTGCAGGTGATGCTGGAGGTGTCTCTGTTCATGATGGATCAGAAATGTGACTCAGCGCTGATGTTTCTCAGTGAATCCGTCTCTCTGCAGGTGATGCTGGAGGCGTCTCTGTTCATGATGGATCAGAAATGTGACTCAGTGCTGATGTTTCTCAGTGAATCCGTCTCTCTGCAGGTGATGCTGGAGGTGTCTCTGTTCATGATGGATCAGAAATGTGACTCAGCGCTGATGTTTCTCAGTGAATCCGTCTCTCTGCAGGTGATGCTGGAGGCGTCTCTGTTCATGATGGATCAGAAATGTGACTCAGTGCTGATGTTTCTCAGTGAATCCGTCTCTCTGCAGGTGATGCTGGAGGTGTCTCTGTTCATGATGGATCAGAAATGTGTCTCAGCGCTGATGTTTCTCAGTGAATCCGTCTCTCTGCAGGTGATGCTGGAGGTGTCTCTGTTCATGATGGGTCAGAAATGTGACTCAGCGCTGATGTTTCTCAGTGAATCACTCCGTCTCTCTGCAGGTGATGCTGGAGGCGTCTCTGTTCATGATGGGTCAGAAATGTGACTCAGCGCTGATGTTTCTCAGTGAATCCGTCTCTCTGCAGGTGATGCTGGAGGTGTCTCTGTTCATGATGGATCAGAAATGTGTCTCAGCGCTGATGTTTCTCAGTGAATCCGTCTCTCTGCAGGTGATGCTGGAGGTGTCTCTGTTCATGATGGATCAGAAATGTGACTCAGCGCTGATGTTTCTCAGTGAATCACTCCGTCTCTCTGCAGGTGATGCTGGAGGCGTCTCTGTTCATGATGGATCAGAAATGTGACTCAGTGCTGATGTTTCTCAGTGAATCCGTCTCTCTGCAGGTGATGCTGGAGGCGTCTCTGTTCATGATGGGTCAGAAATGTGACTCAGCGCTGATGTTTCTCAGTGAATCCGTCTCTCTGCAGGTGATGCTGGAGGTGTCTCTGTTCATGATGGATCAGAAATGTGTCTCAGCGCTGATGTTTCTCAGTGAATCCGTCTCTCTGCAGGTGATGCTGGAGGTGTCTCTGTTCATGATGGATCAGAAATGTGACTCAGCGCTGATGTTTCTCAGTGAATCCGTCTCTCTGCAGGTGATGCTGGAGGCGTCTCTGTTCATGATGGGTCAGAAATGTGTCTCAGTGCTGATGTTTCTCAGTGAATCCGTCTCTCTGCAGGTGATGCTGGAGGTGTCTCTGTTCATGATGGGTCAGAAATGTGTCTCAGCGCTGATGTTTCTCAGTGAATCCGTCTCTCTGCAGGTGATGCTGGAGGTGTCTCTGTTCATGATGGATCAGAAATGTGACTCAGCGCTGATGTTTCTCAGTGAATCCGTCTCTCTGCAGGTGATGCTGGAGGCGTCTCTGTTCATGATGGATCAGAAATGTGACTCAGTGCTGATGTTTCTCAGTGAATCCGTCTCTCTGCAGGTGATGCTGGAGGTGTCTCTGTTCATGATGGGTCAGAAATGTGTCTCAGCGCTGATGTTTCTCAGTGAATCACTCCGTCTCTCTGCAGGTGATGCTGGAGGTGTCTCTGTTCATGATGGATCAGAAATGTGACTCAGCGCTGATGTTTCTCAGTGAATCCGTCTCTCTGCAGGTGATGCTGGAGGCGTCTCTGTTCATGATGGATCAGAAATGTGTCTCAGTGCTGATGTTTCTCAGTGAATCCGTCTCTCTGCAGGTGATGCTGGAGGTGTCTCTGTTCATGATGGATCAGAAATGTGTCTCAGTGCTGATGTTTCTCAGTGAATCCGTCTCTCTGCAGGTGATGCTGGAGGCGTCTCTGTTCATGATGGATCAGAAATGTGACTCAGCGCTGATGTTTCTCAGTGAATCCGTCTCTCTGCAGGTGATGCTGGAGGCGTCTCTGTTCATGATGGATCAGAAATGTGACTCAGTGCTGATGTTTCTCAGTGAATCCGTCTCTCTGCAGGTGATGCTGGAGGTGTCTCTGTTCATGATGGATCAGAAATGTGTCTCAGCGCTGATGTTTCTCAGTGAATCCGTCTCTCTGCAGGTGATGCTGGAGGTGTCTCTGTTCATGATGGGTCAGAAATGTGACTCAGCGCTGATGTTTCTCAGTGAATCACTCCGTCTCTCTGCAGGTGATGCTGGAGGCGTCTCTGTTCATGATGGGTCAGAAATGTGACTCAGCGCTGATGTTTCTCAGTGAATCCGTCTCTCTGCAGGTGATGCTGGAGGTGTCTCTGTTCATGATGGATCAGAAATGTGTCTCAGCGCTGATGTTTCTCAGTGAATCCGTCTCTCTGCAGGTGATGCTGGAGGTGTCTCTGTTCATGATGGATCAGAAATGTGACTCAGCGCTGATGTTTCTCAGTGAATCACTCCGTCTCTCTGCAGGTGATGCTGGAGGCGTCTCTGTTCATGATGGATCAGAAATGTGACTCAGTGCTGATGTTTCTCAGTGAATCCGTCTCTCTGCAGGTGATGCTGGAGGTGTCTCTGTTCATGATGGGTCAGAAATGTGACTCAGCGCTGATGTTTCTCAGTGAATCACTCCGTCTCTCTGCAGGTGATGCTGGAGGCGTCTCTGTTCATGATGGGTCAGAAATGTGACTCAGCGCTGATGTTTCTCAGTGAATCCGTCTCTCTGCAGGTGATGCTGGAGGTGTCTCTGTTCATGATGGATCAGAAATGTGTCTCAGCGCTGATGTTTCTCAGTGAATCCGTCTCTCTGCAGGTGATGCTGGAGGTGTCTCTGTTCATGATGGATCAGAAATGTGACTCAGCGCTGATGTTTCTCAGTGAATCACTCCGTCTCTCTGCAGGTGATGCTGGAGGCGTCTCTGTTCATGATGGATCAGAAATGTGACTCAGTGCTGATGTTTCTCAGTGAATCCGTCTCTCTGCAGGTGATGCTGGAGGTGTCTCTGTTCATGATGGATCAGAAATGTGACTCAGCGCTGATGTTTCTCAGTGAATCACTCCGTCTCTCTGCAGGTGATGCTGGAGGCGTCTCTGTTCATGATGGATCAGAAATGTGACTCAGCGCTGATGTTTCTCAGTGAATCACTCCGTCTCTCTGCAGGTGATGCTGGAGGTGTCTCTGTTCATGATGGATCAGAAATGTGACTCAGCGCTGATGTTTCTCAGTGAATCACTCCGTCTCTCTGCAGGTGATGCTGGAGGCGTCTCTGTTCATGATGGATCAGAAATGTGTCTCAGCGCTGATGTTTCTCAGTGAATCCGTCTCTCTGCAGGTGATGCTGGAGGTGTCTCTGTTCATGATGGATCAGAAATGTGTCTCAGTGCTGATGTTTCTCAGTGAATCCGTCTCTCTGCAGGTGATGCTGGAGGTGTCTCTGTTCATGATGGATCAGAAATGTGTCTCAGCGCTGATGTTTCTCAGTGAATCCGTCTCTCTGCAGGTGATGCTGGAGGCGTCTCTGTTCATGATGGATCAGAAATGTGTCTCAGTGCTGATGTTTCTCAGTGAATCCGTCTCTCTGCAGGTGATGCTGGAGGCGTCTCTGTTCATGATGGATCAGAAATGTGACTCAGTGCTGATGTTTCTCAGTGAATCCGTCTCTCTGCAGGTGATGCTGGAGGCGTCTCTGTTCATGATGGATCAGAAATGTGTCTCAGCGCTGATGTTTCTCAGTGAATCCGTCTCTCTGCAGGTGATGCTGGAGGTGTCTCTGTTCATGATGGGTCAGAAATGTGTCTCAGCGCTGATGTTTCTCAGTGAATCGCTCCGTCTCTCTGCAGGTGATGCTGGAGGCGTCTCTGTTCATGATGGGTCAGAAATGTGACTCAGTGCTGATGTTTCTCAGTGAATCCGTCTCTCTGCAGGTGATGCTGGAGGCGTCTCTGTTCATGATGGGTCAGAAATGTGTCTCAGTGCTGATGTTTCTCAGTGAATCCGTCTCTCTGCAGGTGATGCTGGAGGTGTCTCTGTTCATGATGGATCAGAAATGTGACTCAGTGCTGATGTTTCTCAGTGAATCCGTCTCTCTGCAGGTGATGCTGGAGGTGTCTCTGTTCATGATGGGTCAGAAATGTGTCTCAGCGCTGATGTTTCTCAGTGAATCCGTCTCTCTGCAGGTGATGCTGGAGGTGTCTCTGTTCATGATGGGTCAGAAATGTGTCTCAGCGCTGATGTTTCTCAGTGAATCCGTCTCTCTGCAGGTGATGCTGGAGGTGTCTCTGTTCATGATGGATCAGAAATGTGTCTCAGTGCTGATGTTTCTCAGTGAATCCGTCTCTCTGCAGGTGATGCTGGAGGCGTCTCTGTTCATGATGGATCAGAAATGTGACTCAGTGCTGATGTTTCTCAGTGAATCCGTCTCTCTGCAGGTGATGCTGGAGGCGTCTCTGTTCATGATGGGTCAGAAATGTGTCTCAGTGCTGATGTTTCTCAGTGAATCCGTCTCTCTGCAGGTGATGCTGGAGGTGTCTCTGTTCATGATGGATCAGAAATGTGACTCAGTGCTGATGTTTCTCAGTGAATCCGTCTCTCTGCAGGTGATGCTGGAGGTGTCTCTGTTCATGATGGATCAGAAATGTGACTCAGTGCTGATGTTTCTCAGTGAATCCGTCTCTCTGCAGGTGATGCTGGAGGTGTCTCTGTTCATGATGGGTCAGAAATGTGTCTCAGCGCTGATGTTTCTCAGTGAATCCGTCTCTCTGCAGGTGATGCTGGAGGTGTCTCTGTTCATGATGGATCAGAAATGTGTCTCAGTGCTGATGTTTCTCAGTGAATCCGTCTCTCTGCAGGTGATGCTGGAGGCGTCTCTGTTCATGATGGGTCAGAAATGTGTCTCAGTGCTGATGTTTCTCAGTGAATCCGTCTCTCTGCAGGTGATGCTGGAGGTGTCTCTGTTCATGATGGGTCAGAAATGTGACTCAGCGCTGATGTTTCTCAGTGAATCCGTCTCTCTGCAGGTGATGCTGGAGGTGTCTCTGTTCATGATGGGTCAGAAATGTGACTCAGTGCTGATGTTTCTCAGTGAATCCGTCTCTCTGCAGGTGATGCTGGAGGCGTCTCTGTTCATGATGGATCAGAAATGTGTCTCAGTGCTGATGTTTCTCAGTGAATCCGTCTCTCTGCAGGTGATGCTGGAGGTGTCTCTGTTCATGATGGATCAGAAATGTGTCTCAGCGCTGATGTTTCTCAGTGAATCCGTCTCTCTGCAGGTGATGCTGGAGGTGTCTCTGTTCATGATGGATCAGAAATGTGTCTCAGCGCTGATGTTTCTCAGTGAATCCGTCTCTCTGCAGGTGATGCTGGAGGTGTCTCTGTTCATGATGGATCAGAAATGTGACTCAGCGCTGATGTTTCTCAGTGAATCCGTCTCTCTGCAGGTGATGCTGGAGGCGTCTCTGTTCATGATGGATCAGAAATGTGTCTCAGCGCTGATGTTTCTCAGTGAATCCGTCTCTCTGCAGGTGATGCTGGAGGTGTCTCTGTTCATGATGGATCAGAAATGTGACTCAGTGCTGATGTTTCTCAGTGAATCCGTCTCTCTGCAGGTGATGCTGGAGGTGTCTCTGTTCATGATGGATCAGAAATGTGTCTCAGCGCTGATGTTTCTCAGTGAATCCGTCTCTCTGCAGGTGATGCTGGAGGTGTCTCTGTTCATGATGGGTCAGAAATGTGTCTCAGCGCTGATGTTTCTCAGTGAATCCGTCTCTCTGCAGGTGATGCTGGAGGTGTCTCTGTTCATGATGGTTCAGAAATGTGTCTCAGTGCTGATGTTTCTCAGTGAATCCGTCTCTCTGCAGGTGATGCTGGAGGTGTCTCTGTTCATGATGGATCAGAAATGTGTCTCAGTGCTGATGTTTCTCAGTGAATCCGTCTCTCTGCAGGTGATGCTGGAGGTGTCTCTGTTCATGATGGTTCAGAAATGTGACTCAGTGCTGATGTTTCTCAGTGAATCCGTCTCTCTGCAGGTGATGCTGGAGGTGTCTCTGTTCATGATGGGTCAGAAATGTGTCTCAGCGCTGATGTTTCTCAGTGAATCCGTCTCTCTGCAGGTGATGCTGGAGGTGTCTCTGTTCATGATGGATCAGAAATGTGTCTCAGTGCTGATGTTTCTCAGTGAATCCGTCTCTCTGCAGGTGATGCTGGAGGTGTCTCTGTTCATGATGGGTCAGAAATGTGTCTCAGTGCTGATGTTTCTCAGTGAATCCGTCTCTCTGCAGGTGATGCTGGAGGTGTCTCTGTTCATGATGGGTCAGAAATGTGACTCAGTGCTGATGTTTCTCAGTGAATCCGTCTCTCTGCAGGTGATGCTGGAGGTGTCTCTGTTCATGATGGATCAGAAATGTGACTCAGTGCTGATGTTTCTCAGTGAATCCGTCTCTCTGCAGGTGATGCTGGAGGTGTCTCTGTTCATGATGGGTCAGAAATGTGTCTCAGCGCTGATGTTTCTCAGTGAATCCGTCTCTCTGCAGGTGATGCTGGAGGTGTCTCTGTTCATGATGGATCAGAAATGTGTCTCAGTGCTGATGTTTCTCAGTGAATCCGTCTCTCTGCAGGTGATGCTGGAGGTGTCTCTGTTCATGATGGGTCAGAAATGTGTCTCAGTGCTGATGTTTCTCAGTGAATCCGTCTCTCTGCAGGTGATGCTGGAGGTGTCTCTGTTCATGATGGATCAGAAATGTGTCTCAGCGCTGATGTTTCTCAGTGAATCCGTCTCTCTGCAGGTGATGCTGGAGGTGTCTCTGTTCATGATGGATCAGAAATGTGACTCAGTGCTGATGTTTCTCAGTGAATCCGTCTCTCTGCAGGTGATGCTGGAGGTGTCTCTGTTCATGATGGGTCAGAAATGTGTCTCAGCGCTGATGTTTCTCAGTGAATCCGTCTCTCTGCAGGTGATGCTGGAGGTGTCTCTGTTCATGATGGGTCAGAAATGTGTCTCAGCGCTGATGTTTCTCAGTGAATCCGTCTCTCTGCAGGTGATGCTGGAGGTGTCTCTGTTCATGATGGATCAGAAATGTGTCTCAGCGCTGATGTTTCTCAGTGAATCCGTCTCTCTGCAGGTGATGCTGGAGGTGTCTCTGTTCATGATGGGTCAGAAATGTGTCTCAGTGCTGATGTTTCTCAGTGAATCCGTCTCTCTGCAGGTGATGCTGGAGGCGTCTCTGTTCATGATGGGTCAGAAATGTGTCTCAGTGCTGATGTTTCTCAGTGAATCCGTCTCTCTGCAGGTGATGCTGGAGGTGTCTCTGTTCATGATGGGTCAGAAATGTGTCCCAGTGCTGATGTTTCTCAGTGAATCCGTCTCTCTGCAGGTGATGCTGGAGGCGTCTCTGTTCATGATGGGTCAGAAATGTGTCTCAGTGCTGATGTTTCTCAGTGAATCCGTCTCTCTGCAGGTGATGCTGGAGGTGTCTCTGTTCATGATGGGTCAGAAATGTGTCTCAGTGCTGATGTTTCTCAGTGAATCCGTCTCTCTGCAGGTGATGCTGGAGGTGTCTCTGTTCATGATGGATCAGAAATGTGTCTCAGTGCTGATGTTTCTCAGTGAATCCGTCTCTCTGCAGGTGATGCTGGAGGCGTCTCTGTTCATGATGGATCAGAAATGTGACTCAGTGCTGATGTTTCTCAGTGAATCCGTCTCTCTGCAGGTGATGCTGGAGGTGTCTCTGTTCATGATGGATCAGAAATGTGTCTCAGTGCTGATGTTTCTCAGTGAATCCGTCTCTCTGCAGGTGATGCTGGAGGTGTCTCTGTTCATGATGGGTCAGAAATGTGTCTCAGCGCTGATGTTTCTCAGTGAATCCGTCTCTCTGCAGGTGATGCTGGAGGTGTCTCTGTTCATGATGGGTCAGAAATGTGTCTCAGCGCTGATGTTTCTCAGTGAATCCGTCTCTCTGCAGGTGATGCTGGAGGCGTCTCTGTTCATGATGGATCAGAAATGTCCCTCAGCGCTGATGTTTCTCAGTGAATCCGTCTCTCTGCAGGTGATGCTGGAGGTGTCTCTGTTCATGATGGATCAGAAATGTCCCTCAGCGCTGATGTTTCTCAGTGAATCCGTCTCTCTGCAGGTGATGCTGGAGGTGTCTCTGTTCATGATGGATCAGAAATGTCCCTCAGCGCTGATGTTTCTCAGTGAATCCGTCTCTCTGCAGGTGATGCTGGAGGTGTCTCTGTTCATGATGGATCAGAAATGTGACTCAGTGCTGATGTTTCTCAGTGAATCCGTCTCTCTGCAGGTGATGCTGGAGGTGTCTCTGTTCATGATGGGTCAGAAATGTGACTCAGTGCTGATGTTTCTCAGTGAATCCGTCTCTCTGCAGGTGATGCTGGAGGTGTCTCTGTTCATGATGGATCAGAAATGTGTCTCAGCGCTGATGTTTCTCAGTGAATCCGTCTCTCTGCAGGTGATGCTGGAGGTGTCTCTGTTCATGATGGATCAGAAATGTGTCTCAGTGCTGATGTTTCTCAGTGAATCCGTCTCTCTGCAGGTGATGCTGGAGGTGTCTCTGTTCATGATGGATCAGAAATGTGTCTCAGCGCTGATGTTTCTCAGTGAATCCGTCTCTCTGCAGGTGATGCTGGAGGTGTCTCTGTTCATGATGGATCAGAAATGTGACTCAGTGCTGATGTTTCTCAGTGAATCCGTCTCTCTGCAGGTGATGCTGGAGGTGTCTCTGTTCATGATGGGTCAGAAATGTGACTCAGCGCTGATGTTTCTCAGTGAATCCGTCTCTCTGCAGGTGATGCTGGAGGTGTCTCTGTTCATGATGGGTCAGAAATGTGACTCAGCGCTGATGTTTCTCAGTGAATCCGTCTCTCTGCAGGTGATGCTGGAGGTGTCTCTGTTCATGATGGATCAGAAATGTGTCTCAGCGCTGATGTTTCTCAGTGAATCCGTCTCTCTGCAGGTGATGCTGGAGGCGTCTCTGTTCATGATGGGTCAGAAATGTGTCTCAGTGCTGATGTTTCTCAGTGAATCCGTCTCTCTGCAGGTGATGCTGGAGGTGTCTCTGTTCATGATAGATCAGAAATGTGTCTCAGTGCTGATGTTTCTCAGTGAATCCGTCTCTCTGCAGGTGATGCTGGAGGCGTCTCTGTTCATGATGGATCAGAAATGTGTCTCAGTGCTGATGTTTCTCAGTGAATCCGTCTCTCTGCAGGTGATGCTGGAGGTGTCTCTGTTCATGATGGGTCAGAAATGTGACTCAGCGCTGATGTTTCTCAGTGAATCCGTCTCTCTGCAGGTGATGCTGGAGGTGTCTCTGTTCATGATGGATCAGAAATGTGACTCAGCGCTGATGTTTCTCAGTGAATCCGTCTCTCTGCAGGTGATGCTGGAGGTGTCTCTGTTCATGATGGATCAGAAATGTCCCTCAGCGCTGATGTTTCTCAGTGAATCCGTCTCTCTGCAGGTGATGCTGGAGGTGTCTCTGTTCATGATGGTTCAGAAATGTGTCTCAGCGCTGATGTTTCTCAGTGAATCCGTCTCTCTGCAGGTGATGCTGGAGGTGTCTCTGTTCATGATGGATCAGAAATGTCCCTCAGCGCTGATGTTTCTCAGTGAATCCGTCTCTCTGCAGGTGATGCTGGAGGTGTCTCTGTTCATGATGGATCAGAAATGTGACTCAGTGCTGCTGTTTCTCAGTGAATCCGTCTCTCTGCAGGTGATGCTGGAGGCGTCTCTGTTCATGATGGATCAGAAATGTGACTCAGCGCTGATGTTTCTCAGTGAATCCGTCTCTCTGCAGGTGATGCTGGAGGTGTCTCTGTTCATGATGGGTCAGAAATGTGTCTCAGCGCTGATGTTTCTCAGTGAATCCGTCTCTCTGCAGGTGATGCTGGAGGTGTCTCTGTTCATGATGGATCAGAAATGTGTCTCAGTGCTGATGTTTCTCAGTGAATCCGTCTCTCTGCAGGTGATGCTGGAGGTGTCTCTGTTCATGATGGGTCAGAAATGTGACTCAGCGCTGATGTTTCTCAGTGAATCCGTCTCTCTGCAGGTGATGCTGGAGGCGTCTCTGTTCATGATGGATCAGAAATGTGTCTCAGTGCTGATGTTTCTCAGTGAATCCGTCTCTCTGCAGGTGATGCTGGAGGCGTCTCTGTTCATGATGGATCAGAAATGTGTCTCAGCGCTGATGTTTCTCAGTGAATCCGTCTCTCTGCAGGTGATGCTGGAGGCGTCTCTGTTCATGATGGATCAGAAATGTGTCTCAGTGCTGATGTTTCTCAGTGAATCCGTCTCTCTGCAGGTGATGCTGGAGGCGTCTCTGTTCATGATGGATCAGAAATGTGTCTCAGTGCTGATGTTTCTCAGTGAATCCGTCTCTCTGCAGGTGATGCTGGAGGTGTCTCTGTTCATGATGGATCAGAAATGTGTCTCAGTGCTGATGTTTCTCAGTGAATCCGTCTCTCTGCAGGTGATGCTGGAGGCGTCTCTGTTCATGATGGGTCAGAAATGTGTCTCAGTGCTGATGTTTCTCAGTGAATCCGTCTCTCTGCAGGTGATGCTGGAGGCGTCTCTGTTCATGATGGGTCAGAAATGTGTCTCAGTGCTGATGTTTCTCAGTGAATCCGTCTCTCTGCAGGTGATGCTGGAGGTGTCTCTGTTCATGATGGATCAGAAATGTGTCTCAGCGCTGATGTTTCTCAGTGAATCCGTCTCTCTGCAGGTGATGCTGGAGGCGTCTCTGTTCATGATGGGTCAGAAATGTGACTCAGTGCTGATGTTTCTCAGTGAATCCGTCTCTCTGCAGGTGATGCTGGAGGCGTCTCTGTTCATGATGGGTCAGAAATGTGACTCAGTGCTGATGTTTCTCAGTGAATCCGTCTCTCTGCAGGTGATGCTGGAGGTGTCTCTGTTCATGATGGATCAGAAATGTGTCTCAGCGCTGATGTTTCTCAGTGAATCCGTCTCTCTGCAGGTGATGCTGGAGGTGTCTCTGTTCATGATGGATCAGAAATGTGTCTCAGTGCTGATGTTTCTCAGTGAATCCGTCTCTCTGCAGGTGATGCTGGAGGTGTCTCTGTTCATGATGGATCAGAAATGTGACTCAGCGCTGATGTTTCTCAGTGAATCCGTCTCTCTGCAGGTGATGCTGGAGGTGTCTCTGTTCATGATGGGTCAGAAATGTGACTCAGCGCTGATGTTTCTCAGTGAATCCGTCTCTCTGCAGGTGATGCTGGAGGCGTCTCTGTTCATGATGGGTCAGAAATGTGACTCAGTGCTGATGTTTCTCAGTGAATCCGTCTCTCTGCAGGTGATGCTGGAGGTGTCTCTGTTCATGATGGATCAGAAATGTGTCTCAGCGCTGATGTTTCTCAGTGAATCCGTCTCTCTGCAGGTGATGCTGGAGGCGTCTCTGTTCATGATGGATCAGAAATGTGTCTCAGCGCTGATGTTTCTCAGTGAATCCGTCTCTCTGCAGGTGATGCTGGAGGTGTCTCTGTTCATGATGGATCAGAAATGTGTCTCAGCGCTGATGTTTCTCAGTGAATCCGTCTCTCTGCAGGTGATGCTGGAGGTGTCTCTGTTCATGATGGATCAGAAATGTGTCTCAGCGCTGATGTTTCTCAGTGAATCCGTCTCTCTGCAGGTGATGCTGGAGGTGTCTCTGTTCATGATGGATCAGAAATGTGACTCAGTGCTGATGTTTCTCAGTGAATCCGTCTCTCTGCAGGTGATGCTGGAGGTGTCTCTGTTCATGATAGATCAGAAATGTGTCTCAGCGCTGATGTTTCTCAGTGAATCCGTCTCTCTGCAGGTGATGCTGGAGGTGTCTCTGTTCATGATGGATCAGAAATGTGTCTCAGCGCTGATGTTTCTCAGTGAATCCGTCTCTCTGCAGGTGATGCTGGAGGTGTCTCTGTTCATGATGGATCAGAAATGTGTCTCAGCGCTGATGTTTCTCAGTGAATCCGTCTCTCTGCAGGTGATGCTGGAGGTGTCTCTGTTCATGATGGATCAGAAATGTGACTCAGTGCTGATGTTTCTCAGTGAATCCGTCTCTCTGCAGGTGATGCTGGAGGTGTCTCTGTTCATGATGGATCAGAAATGTGTCTCAGCGCTGATGTTTCTCAGTGAATCCGTCTCTCTGCAGGTGATGCTGGAGGCGTCTCTGTTCATGATGGGTCAGAAATGTGTCTCAGCGCTGATGTTTCTCAGTGAATCCGTCTCTCTGCAGGTGATGCTGGAGGTGTCTCTGTTCATGATGGGTCAGAAATGTGTCTCAGTGCTGATGTTTCTCAGTGAATCCGTCTCTCTGCAGGTGATGCTGGAGGTGTCTCTGTTCATGATGGGTCAGAAATGTGTCTCAGCGCTGATGTTTCTCAGTGAATCCGTCTCTCTGCAGGTGATGCTGGAGGTGTCTCTGTTCATGATGGATCAGAAATGTGTCTCAGTGCTGATGTTTCTCAGTGAATCCGTCTCTCTGCAGGTGATGCTGGAGGTGTCTCTGTTCATGATGGATCAGAAATGTGTCTCAGTGCTGATGTTTCTCAGTGAATCCGTCTCTCTGCAGGTGATGCTGGAGGCGTCTCTGTTCATGATGGATCAGAAATGTGACTCAGTGCTGATGTTTCTCAGTGAATCCGTCTCTCTGCAGGTGATGCTGGAGGTGTCTCTGTTCATGATGGATCAGAAATGTGTCTCAGTGCTGATGTTTCTCAGTGAATCCGTCTCTCTGCAGGTGATGCTGGAGGTGTCTCTGTTCATGATGGATCAGAAATGTGTCTCAGTGCTGATGTTTCTCAGTGAATCCGTCTCTCTGCAGGTGATGCTGGAGGTGTCTCTGTTCATGATGGATCAGAAATGTGACTCAGCGCTGATGTTTCTCAGTGAATCCGTCTCTCTGCAGGTGATGCTGGAGGTGTCTCTGTTCATGATAGATCAGAAATGTGTCTCAGCGCTGATGTTTCTCAGTGAATCCGTCTCTCTGCAGGTGATGCTGGAGGTGTCTCTGTTCATGATAGATCAGAAATGTGTCTCAGCGCTGATGTTTCTCAGTGAATCCGTCTCTCTGCAGGTGATGCTGGAGGTGTCTCTGTTCATGATGGTTCAGAAATGTGTCTCAGCGCTGATGTTTCTCAGTGAATCCGTCTCTCTGCAGGTGATGCTGGAGGTGTCTCTGTTCATGATGGGTCAGAAATGTGTCTCAGTGCTGATGTTTCTCAGTGAATCCGTCTCTCTGCAGGTGATGCTGGAGGTGTCTCTGTTCATGATGGATCAGAAATGTGACTCAGTGCTGATGTTTCTCAGTGAATCCGTCTCTGCAGGTGATGCTGGAGTGTCTCTGTTCATGATGGGTCAGAAATGTGACTCAGTGCTGATGTTTCTCAGTGAATCCGTCTCTCTGCAGGTGATGCTGGAGGTGTCTCTGTTCATGATGGATCAGAAATGTGTCTCAGTGCTGATGTTTCTCAGTGAATCCGTCTCTCTGCAGGTGATGCTGGAGGTGTCTCTGTTCATGATGGGTCAGAAATGTGTCTCAGAGCTGATGTTTCTCAGTGAATCCGTCTCTCTGCAGGTGATGCTGGAGGCGTCTCTGTTCATGATGGATCAGAAATGTGTCTCAGCGCTGATGTTTCTCAGTGAATCCGTCTCTCTGCAGGTGATGCTGGAGGTGTCTCTGTTCATGATGGATCAGAAATGTGTCTCAGTGCTGATGTTTCTCAGTGAATCCGTCTCTCTGCAGGTGATGCTGGAGGTGTCTCTGTTCATGATGGATCAGAAATGTGTCTCAGCGCTGATGTTTCTCAGTGAATCCGTCTCTCTGCAGGTGATGCTGGAGGTGTCTCTGTTCATGATGGGTCAGAAATGTGTCTCAGTGCTGATGTTTCTCAGTGAATCCGTCTCTCTGCAGGTGATGCTGGAGGTCTCTGTTCATGATGGATCAGAAATGTGACTCAGCGCTGATGTTTCTCAGTGAATCCGTCTCTCTGCAGGTGATGCTGGAGGTGTCTCTGTTCATGATGATCAGAAATGTGTCTCAGCGCTGATGTTTCTCAGTGAATCCGTCTCTCTGCAGGTGATGCTGGAGGTGTCTCTGTTCATGATAGATCAGAAATGTGTCTCAGCGCTGATGTTTCTCAGTGAATCCGTCTCTCTGCAGGTGATGCTGGAGTGTCTCTGTTCATGATGGTTCAGAAATGTGTCTCAGCGCTGATGTTTCTCAGTGAATCACTCTCTCTGCAGGTGATGCTGGAGGTGTCTCTGTTCATGATGGGTCAGAAATGTGTCTCAGTGCTGATGTTTCTCAGTGAATCCGTCTCTCTGCAGGTGATGCTGGAGGTGTCTCTGTTCATGATGGATCAGAAATGTGACTCAGCGCTGATGTTTCTCAGTGAATCCGTCTCTCTGCAGGTGATGCTGGAGGTGTCTCTGTTCATGATGGATCAGAAATGTGTCTCAGTGCTGATGTTTCTCAGTGAATCCGTTCAGGTGATGCTGGAGGTGTCTCTGTTCATGATGGATCAGAAATGTGTCTCAGCGCTGATGTTTCTCAGTGAATCCGTCTCTCTGCAGGTGATGCTGGAGGTGTCTCTGTTCATGATGGGTCAGAAATGTGTCTCAGTGCTGATGTTTCTCAGTGAATCCGTCTCTCTGCAGGTGATGCTGGAGGTGTCTCTGTTCATGATGGATCAGAAATGTGACTCAGCGCTGATGTTTCTCAGTGAATCCGTCTCTCTGCAGGTGATGCTGGAGGTGTCTCTGTTCATGATAGATCAGAAATGTGTCTCAGCGCTGATGTTTCTCAGTGAATCCGTCTCTCTGCAGGTGATGCTGGAGGTGTCTCTGTTCATGATGGATCAGAAATGTGTCTCAGCGCTGATGTTTCTCAGTGAATCCGTCTCTCTGCAGGTGATGCTGGAGGTGTCTCTGTTCATGATGGTTCAGAAATGTGTCTCAGCGCTGATGTTTCTCAGTGAATCCGTCTCTCTGCAGGTGATGCTGGAGGTGTCTCTGTTCATGATGGGTCAGAAATGTGTCTCAGTGCTGATGTTTCTCAGTGAATCCGTCTCTCTGCAGGTGATGCTGGAGGTGTCTCTGTTCATGATGGATCAGAAATGTGACTCAGTGCTGATGTTTCTCAGTGAATCCGTCTCTCTGCAGGTGATGCTGGAGGTGTCTCTGTTCATGATGGGTCAGAAATGTGACTCAGTGCTGATGTTTCTCAGTGAATCCGTCTCTCTGCAGGTGATGCTGGAGGTGTCTCTGTTCATGATGGTTCAGAAATGTGTCTCAGCGCTGATGTTTCTCAGTGAATCCGTCTCTCTGCAGGTGATGCTGGAGGTGTCTCTGTTCATGATGGATCAGAAATGTGTCTCAGTGCTGATGTTTCTCAGTGAATCCGTCTCTCTGCAGGTGATGCTGGAGGCGTCTCTGTTCATGATGGGTCAGAAATGTGACTCAGTGCTGATGTTTCTCAGTGAATCCGTCTCTCTGCAGGTGATGCTGGAGGTGTCTCTGTTCATGATGGATCAGAAATGTGTCTCAGTGCTGATGTTTCTCAGTGAATCCGTCTCTCTGCAGGTGATGCTGGAGGTGTCTCTGTTCATGATGGGTCAGAAATGTGTCTCAGAGCTGATGTTTCTCAGTGAATCCGTCTCTCTGCAGGTGATGCTGGAGGTGTCTCTGTTCATGATGGATCAGAAATGTGTCTCAGTGCTGATGTTTCTCAGTGAATCCGTCTCTCTGCAGGTGATGCTGGAGGTGTCTCTGTTCATGATGGATCAGAAATGTGTCTCAGCGCTGATGTTTCTCAGTGAATCCGTCTCTCTGCAGGTGATGCTGGAGGTGTCTCTGTTCATGATGGGTCAGAAATGTGTCTCAGTGCTGATGTTTCTCAGTGAATCCGTCTCTCTGCAGGTGATGCTGGAGGTGTCTCTGTTCATGATGGATCAGAAATGTGACTCAGCGCTGATGTTTCTCAGTGAATCACTCCGTCTCTCTGCAGGTGATGCTGGAGGTGTCTCTGTTCATGATGGATCAGAAATGTGTCTCAGTGCTGATGTTTCTCAGTGAATCCGTCTCTCTGCAGGTGATGCTGGAGGTGTCTCTGTTCATGATGGGTCAGAAATGTGTCTCAGTGCTGATGTTTCTCAGTGAATCCGTCTCTCTGCAGGTGATGCTGGAGGCGTCTCTGTTCATGATGGATCAGAAATGTGTCTCAGTGCTGATGTTTCTCAGTGAATCCGTCTCTCTGCAGGTGATGCTGGAGGCGTCTCTGTTCATGATGGCTCAAGGTTTCGTTCAGCTGAAGCAGATTCCCAGAGCCAGAAACGTCCTCAAACGCCTCTCCAGGATGGAGCGGAGCGACTCAAACACGGAGGACTTGGAGAACGCCTGCCTGCTCTTGGCTGACATGTACATGAAGCTGGGGAAGTACACACTAGTGGACAAACTGCTCCGCAGCTGCATACGACACAATCAGGTCTGTTTTCGCTCATTGTAGATGTACTGACGGTTTACTGTTTTGGCCGAATCTTGAGAAAGCACACAAACTGTGAAGATAAATTCAGTTTAGAAGTTAACTTCTGAAAACATTTCACTTGAGAAAACAACAATATTATCTTTATGCCTAAGTGTATATAACTAATTGGGGTGATAATTTAACCTTTTAACTGTCACCCGTCCCCTCAGAGGGACACCTAAGTTTACTTCTCTATATTACACATAAATCCTAATCTAATCATGACGAACTATATATCGCTGGATACTTCAACACTGTTGTAGGAAAAGTTATAATTCATTTATGACGAGTGCACCTCAAAAATGACCAGCAGTCTTACGTGCACATTTGTCAAAATTGAGACTTAGACATCATCTGAGAGCTGAATAAATCATATTTCCATTGATGTATGATCGGACAATATTTGTAAATCTGGAATCTGAGGGTGCAAAAAATCTAAATATTGAGAAAATCATCTTTAAAGATGTTCAAATTAAGTTCTTAGCAATGCATATTACTAATCAAAAATGAAGTTTTGATATATTTACGGTAAGAAATTGACTAAATCTCTTCATGTAACGTGATATTTACTTAATATACTAATGATTTTTGGTATTAAAAAAATGATAATTTTGACAGAAAGTCTTTCTTTGCTGCCTTTTTCCCGATCACACTTTAGAAATAAATGTATAAATTATATAAATTGAAAACGTAACAACTCAAAATGAATCCTGTGAAAACCATTTTAAAATCGGACGTTGCATTACCTTTGAAATGGTTCATCAAAATCATATTACAAAATGTTTTCATGAACTATAACGATTTTATTTTATTTTAATTAAATCACTTTATTTGCCTACTTTTGCACTTTTCATAGCAGCACAGCTATATTTGTAGAAATAGCCAACAATATATTGTATGGGTCAAAATTATACATTTTTTTTTATACCAAAAATCATTAGATATTAATTAAAGATCACGTTCCATGAAGAGATTTTGTAAATTTCTTACCGTAAATATATCAAAACTTCATTTTTGATTAGTAATATGCATTGCTAAGAACTTCATTTGAACAACTTTAAAGATGATTTTCTCAATATTTAGATATTTTTGCACCCTCAGATTCCAGATTTACAAATATTATTCTATCATAACATAACATACATCAATTGATTTAATTCTGGATAGTGCACTTTCACGTCTATGTACAAAAATGGGAGTGACCGTTAAAGGGTTAAATAACAAATATAATTTAGATATGTAGTAAATAATAGTTCATATTTAATTAGTTAAATAATATAAACTAAATATTTTCAATCTTAAAGCATGCATTTATTTAATTTCCCCCCAGAAATATTTTTTGTATTGAGTTGTGTGAACAGCAACGATACAGGAAGATAATAATTAGCGGGTTAATTGTGAAGATCGAGGTATATGATGATAGATAGGACTAGTTGCTGTTTGTTTCTCTCCACGTTTGATCTGGTTATGTCATCAGTCGTGTAGTAAGGCGTACGAGTATCGGGGTCTGATGATGGAGAACGAGCACAGATACAGCGACGCGGCGCTACAGTATGAACACGCCTGGAAATACAGCAGCAGAACACGTCCAGCACTCGGTGAGACTTTCTCATCGTTCCCCTCAAACTAAAACATTCAGTTCCTTCATCTGAATCTCATCGCAGGGTTTCGTCTGGCCTTGAACTACCTGCAGTGTAAGAAGTACACGCTGGCGGTCGATGTGTGTCGTCAGGTTAGTATGAGGCTTGATTGTCTCTGTGTTGAAACGCATTGATCTCATTGACTGTGTTTGGTTGTAGGTGCTGCAGCAGTGTCCAGATTACCCACAGATCCAAGATGAGGTTCTGACCCGAGCTCAGCTCTGTCTCCGTCTGTGATTTTAGAGCGACTGGGAGCAAGATTTCCCTTCTGAACCGAGATTTTAGTTCGAAAACTAGTTTACATTTATGCATTTAGCAGACACTTTTATCCAAAGCGACTTATTCAGGTTATACATTGTTTTATCAGTATGTGTGTTCTCTGGGAATTGAACCCATGATCTTTTGCGCATGCTAACGCAATGCTCTACCACTGAGCCACAGGAACACTTAGGATACCAATTCTTACTATAAACTAGTTGCTTATTAAAGGGTTAGTTCACCCAAAAATTGTAAGTTAGTCCATGTTTTGCTCACCCTCAAGGCATCATAGGGTGTATATGACTTTCTTCTGTCAGATAAATCTAATCTGAGTTATATTTTGGCTCTTTCAAGCTCTATAATAGCACGAGTGGGTGTGTTCAACAGTGCAAAAGTGGGCTAATAAAGCACATGCATTCATATTAAAATGCACATCACACGGCTCCGGGGGGTGAATAAAGGCCTCCTGTAACGAATCCATGTGCTTCTGTAAAAAAAAAAAAATCCAAATTTAAAATACAGGAGGCTTTTATTCACCTCATGTTCCTTTATTAAGCAGAGAATAAAGTAATAGTTCGGTAACACTTTATTTTATGGTGTCCTTTTTACAGGTTACAAATAATTACTGTAGTAATAACAATACATTATACATGATTACATGCAACTAACCCTAAACCAAAGCCTCACATTAACTCTAACCCAATAGAACGTACATGTGGTTAATTAATATTACTCAGTACTTAACTGTAGAATTACACGGTAACAAGGACACCGGAAAAGTGTAACGCATAATTCTAGTTTAGAATGGTCAATATTTGTAATTATGTATCTAATAATAGTAAAAAAAGATAAGTAGAGATTAATAAATAATTTGAAATTAGAATTAAAAACAAACATCTAGTAGTAACTATTACAGATATTTAAATTAATGTTCAAATATATTTTACTTATGTAATAAATTTGATTATAATAGTTACAAATAAATATTAGATATAAAATAAGTTAAAAATATATATTTTTAGTTGTGAATATTAATATTATTATTCATATATTATAATAAATATAAATTAAATTAAATAGTAATATAATATTAATAATAATATATTTATATATTTTTAAAGTTAAAATATATATTTTTAGTTGTAAATAATAATATTATTATTCATATATTATAATAAATATAAATTATATAATAATATATTTATATATTTTTAAAGTTAAAAATATATATTTTTAGTTGTAAATATTCATATTATTATTAATATATTATAATAAATATAAATTATATAGTAATATAATATTAATAATGATAGATTTTTAAAGTTAAACTGTTTTTAAACTGTTTTAATATTAAATAATCTCTATTTTTCAATATTTCACAAATAAATAATTTGTGTGCAAGCTGGAAATCATTTGAGGCACTGACATAATTGTAGTAAATCATTACAAGATGTAACGTGGAGACATGTTTGGCCAACAAATATCATTAGGGTGTAAAGAAACGTGCTCCTGAAACGGGGACAATGAAAAAAGAAGTCAATCTGTGATGCAACATGAAAATAATTGAAGGGGAAGGAGTGCTGTTGTGTCAGAGGAAGTGATGGTGTCATCGACAGGCGCTGAAGTACCTGTATCATAACGGATTCTGTAGAAGAACACATAAAGATCGTGCTTGAGAAGAGCGAAGCATCAGCGGCCCGGAGCAGAGGTGAGTACAGAACCGTCTGTCCAAGCACCGGTTGATGTTTCTGTGGTTCAGAACTGTGTCTTCATCCACAGATGTCCATCTCCGACAGTCCTGCGTCCTCCATCTGTATGTTTGCTCTCCATCATCAGAACCCCGACGCCAGCAGCATGAGCGCTCCGGTGCCTGCGCTGGACGCGGGTCTGTACGGCCAGCCCATGGGCTATCCCAAGACGCCAGACGGCCGGAGCATGGAGCAGGTGATGGGCTTCGTGCCGTACTCCTCCAGCGGCACCGAACGAGCAGCGCAGCAGAACCAGCAGGTAACACGGACCATTGTGTGCTTTCTGCCATTGTGTGTGTTCTGTAAGACCTTTCTGCCGTTGTGTGCTTTCTGCCATTGTGTGTGTTCTTCAAGACCTTTCTGCCGTTGTGTGCTTTCCGTAAGACCTTTCTGCCGTTGTGTGTTTTCCGTAAGACCTTTCTGCCATTGTGTGTGTTCTCCAAGACCTTTCTGCCATTGTGTGCTTTCCGTAAGACCTTTCTGCCGTTGTGTGTTTTCTTCAATACCTTTCTGCCATTGTGTGTTTTCTCCAAGACCTTTCTGCCATTGTGTGTTTTCTCCAAGACCTTTCTGCCATTGTGTGTTTTCTCCAAGACCTTTCTGCCATTGTGTGTTTTCTCCAAGACCTTTCTGCCGTTGTGTGTTTTCTGCAAGACCTTTCTGCCATTGTGTGTTTTCTTCAAGACCTTTCTGCCATTGTGTGTTTTCTTCAAGACCTTTCTGCCATTGTGTGTTTTCTTCAAGACCTTTCTGCCGTTGTGTGTTTTCTGCAAGACCTTTCTGCCATTGTGTGTTTTCTCCAAGACCTTTCTGCCATTGTGTGTTTTCTTCAAGACCTTTCTGCCATTGTGTGTTTTCTTCAAGACCTTTCTGCCGTTGTGTGTTTTCTGCAAGACCTTTCTGCCATTGTGTGTTTTCTCCAAGACCTTTCTGCCATTGTGTGTTTTCTTCAAGACCTTTCTGCCATTGTGTGTGTTCTGTAAGACCTTTCTGCCATTGTGTGTTTTCTTCAAGACCTTTCTGCCATTGTGTGTTTTCTTCAAGACCTTTCTGCCATTGTGTGTGTTCTGTAAGACCTTTCTGCCATTGTGTGCTTTCTTCAAGACCTTTCTGCCGTTGTGTGTTTTCTTCAAGACCTTTCTGCCATTGTGTGTTTTCTCCAAGACCTTTCTGCCATTGTGTGTTTTCTCCAAGACCTTTCTGCCGTTGTGTGTTTTCTTCAAGACCTTTCTGCCTTTGTGTGTGTTCTGCAAGACCTTTCTGGCATTGTGTGTTTTCTTCAAGACCTTTCTGCCTTTGTGTGTGTTCTGCAAGACCTTTCTGGCATTGTGTGTTTTCTTCAAGACCTTTCTGCCATTGTGTGTTTTCTCCAAGACCTTTCTGCCATTGTGTGTTTTCTCCAAGACCTTTCTGCCATTGTGTGTTTTCTTCAAGACCTTTCTGCCGTTGTGTGTTTTCTCCAAGACCTTTCTGCCATTGTGTGTGTTCTGCCATTGTGTGCTTTCTCCAAGACCTTTCTGCCGTTGTGTGCTTTCTTCAAGACCTTTCTGCCATTGTGTGTTTTCTTCAAGACCTTTCTGCCGTTGTGTGTTTTCTTCAAGACCTTTCTGCCATTGTGTGTTTTCTCCAAGACCTTTCTGCCGTTGTGTGTTTTCTCCAAGACCTTTCTGCCGTTGTGTGCTTTCTCCAAGACCTTTCTGCCATTGTGTGCTTTCCGTAAGACCTTTCTGCCGTTGTGTGTTTTCTGCCATTGTGTATTTTCTGCAAGACCTTTCTGCCATTGTGTGCTTTCTCCAAGACCTTTCTGCTATTGTGTGTTTTCTGTAAGACCTTTCTGCCATTGTGTGCTTTCTCCAAGACCTTTCTGCCATTGTGTGTTTTCTCCAAGACCTTTCTGCCGTTGTGTGTTTTCTGCCATTGTGTATTTTCTGCAAGACCTTTCTGCCATTGTGTGCTTTCTCCAAGACCTTTCTGCCATTGTGTGTTTTCTCCAAGACCTTTCTGCCATTGTGTGCTTTCTCCAAGACCTTTCTGCCATTGTGTGTTTTCTCCAAGACCTTTCTGCCGTTGTGTGTTTTCTCCAAGACCTTTCTGCCATTGTGTGCTTTCTTCAAGACCTTTCTGCCATTGTGTGTTTTCTCCAAGACCTTTCTGCCATTGTGTGCTTTCTTCAAGACCTTTCTGCCATTGTGTGTTTTCTCCAAGACCTTTCTGCCATTGTGTGCTTTCTTCAAGACCTTTCTGCCATTGTGTGTTTTCTCCAAGACCTTTCTGCCATTGTGTGTTTTCTGTAAGACCTTTCTGCCATTGTGTGTTTTCTTCAAGACCTTTCTGCCGTTGTGTGTTTTCTCCAAGACCTTTCTGCCGTTGTGTGTTTTCTGTAAGACCTTTCTGCCATTGTGTGTTTTCTTCAAGACCTTTCTGCCGTTGTGTGTTTTCTCCAAGACCTTTCTGCCATTGTGTGCTTTCTTCAAGACCTTTCTGCCATTGTGTGTTTTCTCCAAGACCTTTCTGCCATTGTGTGCTTTCTTCAAGACCTTTCTGCCATTGTGTGTTTTCTCCAAGACCTTTCTGCCATTGTGTGTTTTCTGTAAGACCTTTCTGCCATTGTGTGTTTTCTTCAAGACCTTTCTGCCGTTGTGTGTTTTCTCCAAGACCTTTCTGCCGTTGTGTGTTTTCTGTAAGACCTTTCTGCCATTGTGTGTTTTCTTCAAGACCTTTCTGCCGTTGTGTGTGTTCTCCAAGACCTTTCTGCCATTGTGTGTGTTCTCCAAGACCTTTCTGCCATTGTGTGTGTTCTGGAAGACCTTTCTGCCATTGTGTGTTTTCTCCAAGACCTTTCTGCCATTGTGTGTGTTCTGGAAGGCCTTTCTGCCATCGTGATATATCGTGGCTCTTAGGACAAACTGATTGTGATGTTGCTTTAGGTAATAACATCTGATTAATGTAAAAATGAAAGTCTTCATCAAGTCTTTATTTTTTTGTCCAAATCTCTAAAATGCACTCGTCTGTCTAAACTAAAACTTACTTTGACATTTCGTTTGTGCCTAATGCTATAAACATATTTATTATATCTGAGATTACAAGTCATTTAATCAGTAAAATAAGAATTATTGGGGTAAATAGTTCATTTTAGTAATTATATATTTGTATAATAACATTTATAATACGTTAGATGACAATAAATAAATCTATGTCTGAGTACAAGCACAATTCATCAGTAATAAATGGCTAAATAATTAGCTTTTTAAACATTTTTTTTCATTTTTTATATATAAAATGAAAGTCTTGAAATTTAAAAAGAGGAAAACAACACATTTTGGTTTTAGTTTTAGTTGATTGTTGTTAGTATTAAATATTATAAGAATGTCGTAGTTTTTATTATTTTTTAGTTTGAGTTATTTTCAAGTTAAACTAAACAAAAATGAGATGTTGCTGAAATAAAAAAGTTAGTATTTTATGTAAAATATTTCGGTTATTTTATTGTTTAGGAGCACTAGTTGTTTGTGTTATTTTCCAGTGTATTACATCTCATGCTTTTTCTATTATAAGTTCCTGTGTGGCTCAGTGGTTAGAGCATTGCGTCAGTTGCGCAAAAGGTTGTGGGTTCGATTTCCAGGGAACACATATACTGATAATAAATGTATAGTCTGAATGCACCAAGTCACTTTGGATAAAAGCGTCTGCTAAATGCATAAATGTAAATCTACATTTCTATGTTTTTACTGGGCTTGTTTTTCTGGTCCGTTTTCGGTAACTCTGCGAATCTTCGGGAAGGATTTTTCTCAGTTTCTTCTGCCGCCCCCCCCGGCCTCCACCCTGCGGCCGATGGGACAGAAGCGCGGCCCGAGCAAAGACAGCGTGGAGTACCGTCTGCGCAGAGAGCGCAACAACGTGGCGGTGAGGAAGAGTCGTGATAAAGCGCGGCGGCGGATCCAGCTGACCCAGCAGAGGGCGCTGCAGCTCCAGGACGAGAACCACAGACTGCAGCTGCACATCCAGCACCTGTCGCACGAGGTGGATTCACTCAGACACTATCTGTCACAGCGCCACCTACAGGCCAGCGAGCAGGACGCCGCCGGAGACTGAAGCGTCTGGTGATCGGGATCCAATCATTCTGATTGGCTTTGTGATTTCATATAGCTTCGTTCGATGTGATGGGAAATAATCCACTGTGGACTAAAACACTTGATGCATGGGAGCTATAAAAATATGGAAATTGTAATTGCAACTATTTATCTCACAATTCTGAGTTTTTTTTTCAGAATTACATTGTATCCAATTCTGAGTTCATATCTTACTACTTTTTTTTCAGAAATGTGAGTTTAAATATCACATTTTTGACTTTTTTTCCTCAGAATTGCAAGTTTATATCTCAATTCTGAGTTTTTTTTCAGAAAAAACTTACTACTTATCTTACTTACTACTTACAGCAAATCTTACTACTTTCTTTTTTTCAGAAACAGACATTTTTTTCAGAAATGTGAGTCACATTTTTGAGTTTTTGTTATCAAAATTGTGAGAGAAAGTTGCAATTACTTTTTTTTCTTCTTGGTGGCAGAAATAATCTTGTGTAGATGACTAGTTGGAGTCATACAAAACCTGTAATTTGAGATAATAAACTACTCGAGTCATTCAGAAAAAGCAGAACAATTTCTTTAGGCATTGTAGTTTGAGCGTTTCTGTTTTGATTTAAATAAACGGTTACATTTTTTAACTCATGCTCATTTTTGTGATTTTCAGTCATTTTTTGGAAGTCCATTTTTATAGAGAAACTAAAGAAAAAATGTCTTTATATCTATATTTTACAACGTATACTATATGGCTTCTCAGGAGAATGCATCTGATTATGTGAAGCAACAAAAATTACTTGCACACAAATACTGTATATCATAAATTGTAATTAATTTGCCAAAATAAATTGTAATTAATTTCATAAAGTTAGAGCAACATATAAAACACATTGCCCCCAACATTTTTGTTTGTAATTTTATATAATTTAATTACAATTTCTTTGAGCAAATTATATTTTATATATTTATATTATTTTATACACAATATTTTGTTGCTTCAGATATAAATTTATTTGTTGTTTTACTTTTAACATTTTGATGAGAAGCCATACAGTATAATACAAATACTGTATATCATAAATTATAAAATGAATTACTGTTAAAATTAATTACAAAGTTAGAGCAACATTTAAAACACATTGCCCCCAAAAATGTTTGTTTGTAATTTTATATAATTTAATTACAATTTCTTTGAGCAAATTATATTTTTTATACACTTTATTTTGTTGCTTCAGATATAAATTTATTGTTTTACTTTTAAAATTTTGATGAGAAGCCATACAGTATGATATAATATTTGTCAAATATTTTTAGTCAAATATTATATTTTAGTAAAAATGTTAAACTTTAATTGTTTTTCTAACACTTGTGTTTAACACATTTCTTGTCTAGACATCACAGCTGAACCATAAAACCTACCTTCAGTTTATAGTTTGCTTTATTTAACCGTGTGGTTTTATTGTGTTCAAAAATATATATTAATTTGACTATTTTAGAAATAATGACTGATTGCATCTGGTATTTTAAACCAACATACAAAACCACTGCTAGATAAATCAGATTTGTGCACTTGACCTTTTGACCAAAGATCTTACGGTTACTGAAATAAAGACCCGTGACAACAAGCACTAAAACTAATATACAGTGTGATACTAAGGAATGAATGACTTTATGCAAGTCACTCGTGCTGATTGTCCTCCACTGAGATGATAATGTGATTATTGAGGTTAATTCGGCTGATCTGCATTGATTGTGAATTGCACAACACACGAGCAGAATGTCATCGTTCCTCTCTTCAAACGGACACGATGACTCGGGCGTTTGTGTGGAAGAGCTCAGGCCGAGCGGCAGTGGGACGGGTGAGATTTCAACACCATTGTGTGACGCTGATAGTGATAGCATCATTGCACAGAGCCGTTCGGTCTTCCTGTGGCTTGCACTGCAGACAGAGGACACGGCCTTATCTCGCCTGCTGGCTTGGCTCTCAGGGATCTAGTTAGATGACTGCGGCTGATAATACTGAACCTGCGCTTGTCCACTACAGCAAACCCTGACATCCATTAATGCACACAACTGTTGATGTTTGTGTGTTGTAACTGGATTCCGTGTGGCGGTGGAGCAATCTGCGGTCCCAGACCTGAAATCTGGCCACAGGGTTAGGAAAGAGTGTGTTTCAACTGAGGCTCTGTTACTCAACACCGTGCCAGAGAACACAGATCCACGCTCACAACACCTGATCGCCCTCAAACATAGGCAGATGCAATATAAAAAGAGTTGCATTTCAAATTATATATATTTTTATTTAAAATAAAGTTTTAGGCCTACAATTAATGTAACTTTTAACAATAAAAAATTATGTATAACTAACTGTATACATATAAAAAAAAGAAAGTTACCATGCAAGTTATTTTATAAAATAATATAATATATAACAAACGAAATGCAAATGGTGCCAGACATAAAATATAATTGATTATAATATAGTTATGTAATGTATAATAATATATACATTATACAAAATCTCACAGAAGTGAGCACACCCTTTACATTTTTGTAAATATTTCTATTATATATTTTCATGTGACAACACTGAAGAAATGACACTTTGCTACAATGTAAAGTAGTGAATGTACAGCTTGCATAACAGTGTAAATTTACTGTCACCACAAAATAACTCAACACACAGCCATTCATGTCTAAACCGCTGGTTACAAAAGTGAGTACACCCTAAGTGAAAATGTCCAAATTTGGCCCAATTAGCCATTTTCTCTCCCCGGTGTCATGTGACTCGTTAGTGTTACAAGGTCTCAGGTGTGAAGGTGTTTGCTGAAGACAAGCAGACTAAGGACATGGATGCCCTGTGGTCTGATGAGACCAAGATAAATTATTTGGTTCAGATGGTGTCAAGCGTGTGTGGCAGCAACCAGGAGCACAAAGACAAGTGTGTCTTGCCTACAGTCAAGCATGGTGATGGGAGTGTCATGGTCTGGGGATGCATGAGTACTGCTGGCATGGGGAGATACAGTTCATTGAGGGAACCATGAATGCCGACATGTACATAATGTAGATGTGCCCATACGGTGTATGTGTAGTTGATAAGTATGTCTTTATAGTACACTATGTGTACTGAGTATATGTATGTGTATTTTGCACATTGTCTTCTGTACAGTCTGTAAATAGGTACTGTCCATATGTAAATTTTATTTTTTTTTTATTTTATTTTTTTGCACTGTCTGGAGCACGCTCATAAGAATTTCACTCACCAAGGCACTTGTGCTGTGGTGATGTGACAATAAAAGTGATTTGATTTGATTTGTACTGTGACATACTGAAGCAGAGCAGGATCCCCTCCCTTCGGAGACTGGGCCGCAGGGCAGTATTCCAACATGATAACGACCACGGGGTGTACTCACTTTTGTAACCAGCGGTTTAGACATGAATGGCTGTGTGTTAAGTTATTTTGAGGGGACAGCAAATTTACACCAGTATACAAGCTGTACATTCACTACTTTACATTGTAGCTAAGTGTCTTTTTCTTCAGTGTTGTCACATGAAAATATATAATAAAATATTTACAAAAATGTGAGGGGTGTACTCACTTCTGTGAGATACTGTATATATATATATATATATATACACATATTATATATTGTATTTGAAATTAATATCTAACTTTTAATTATGTGTGTGTGTATATATATATATATATATATACGTATATAGACGCACATCTCAAATTTCCAATTTCAAAATATCTAATATTATATAATATTGCAAAGTTTACCTTTAGGGCATAATAGTTTGGCATCAGATGGTAGTACCATGGTACTGCAGAATAGCATGGTAGTATCATGATACATGGAAGTAAATAAATAAATAAATTGTAGGCTCAATAAAAAAAAACATCACTTTTCATAATGTAATATATAAAATATGTTATACATGGGGACATTCACTTACAAAATATAATGGCATCAGACAATGGCGGGCACAGGCCTCCGGAGGGGAGGGGGGGGTCATGATTCTTTGTCATGTTGGTTTTTCTATTTTGCAAGCTGTTTGAGCATCACAGCCAAACTAATTTCCCTTTTATAAAGATAAAGCGTTCCTTTGTAGTGTTCCTGTGGCTCAGTGGTTAGAGTATTGCGTTAGCAGCGCAAAGGTTGTGGGTTCGATTCCCAGGGAACACAGAGTACTGACAAATAAATATATAACTTGAATTTGAGTAAGTCGCTTTGGATAAAAGCATCTGCTAAATGCATAAATGTAAAATGTAAAGCCTTTTAAGGTAGCAAAATATAAAAATGGATGGCAGATATTTAGGCCAAAGTGGGTGAAGAGATAAAAATCGTTGTCATTATTTTATCTTTGTTATTAAAAAATGAGAGCAAAGACACACATTACAAATACACATAATATACAAATAAAATAAACCGTGTTTTAGTTTCAGGTACAATAGGTGTATTTAGCAGAGCATTCAAGAAACTGCATGAACAAATATAAAAATAAAACACTATATAGATTGATTCCTATTAAAGAAACTGTATTAAAGTTTTTCAGCCAAGACTAGTGAGTGAGTCAGTCCGGGACCGCGGAGCGCGAATCATTTGAGTCAATTCGGGACTGCGGAGCGCGAATCATTTGAGTCAATTCGGGACCACGGAGCACGAATCATTTGAGTCAATTCGGGACTGCGGAGCGCGAATCATTTGATTCAGATCGAGACCACGGAGCACGAATCATTTGAGTCAGTTCGGGACCGCGGAGCGCGAATCATTTGAGTCAGATCGGGACCACGGAGCACGAATCATTTGAGTCAGATCGGGACCGCGGAGCGCGAATCATTTGAGTCAGATCGGGACCGCGGAGCGCGAATCATTTGAGTCAGTTCGGGACCGCGGAGTGCGAATCATTTGAGTCAGTTCGGGACCGCGGAGTGCGAATCGCGAATCATTTGAGTCAGTTCGGGACCGTGAATCATTTGAGTCAGTTCGGGACCGTGAATCATTTGAGTCAGTTCGGGACCGCGGAGTGCGAATCATTTGAGTCAGTTCGGGACCGCGGAGTGCGAATCGCGAATCATTTGAGTCAGTTCGGGACCGTGAATCATTTGAGTCAGTTCGGGACCGTGAATCATTTGAGTCAGTTCGGGACCGTGAATCATTTGAGTCAGTTCGGGACCGCGGAGCGCGAATCATTTGAGTCAGTTCGGGACCGCGGAGCGTGAATAATTTGAGTCAGTTCGGGACTTCGGAGCGCGAATCATTTGAGTCAGTTCGGGACCGCGGAGCGTGAATAATTTGAGTCAGTTCGGGACTTCGGAACGCGAATCGCGGAGCGCGAATCATTTGAGTCAGTTCGGGACTGCGGAGCACGAATCATTTGAGTTAGTTCGGGACCGCGGAGCGCGAATCATTTGAGCAGTTCGGGACCGCGGAGAGCGAATCATTTCAGTTAGTTCGGGACCGCGGAGCGCGAATCATTTGATTCAGATCGAGACCACGGAGCACGAATCATTTGAGTCAGTTCGGGACTGCGGAGCGCGAATCATTTGAGTCAGTTCGGGACCGCGGAGCGTGAATCATTTGATTCAGATCGAGACCACAGAGCGCGAATCATTTGAGTCAATTCGGGACCACAGAGTGCGAATCGCGAATCATTTGAGTCAGTTCGGGACCGCGAATCATTTGAGTCAGTTCGGGACCGCGGAGCGCGAATCATTTGAATCAGATCGGGACCGCGGAGCGTGAATCATTTGAGTCAGTTCGGGGCCGCGGAGAGCGAATCATTTGAGTCAGTTCGGGACCGCGGAGCGCGAATCATTCGATTCAGATCGAGACCACGGAGCGCGAGTCATTTGAGCAGTTCGGGACCGCGGAGAGCGAATCATTTGAGTCAGTTCGGGACCGCGGAGAGCGAATCATTTGAGTCAGTTCGGGCGCCCCCTTGTGCACACCACAGAATAGCATGACATTACCATGATATATGCTATACTTCATCTAAAAGTATTTAACACAATTTTGCATAATTCATCTGCATGCCATTTTATGAACATGTATTAATTGAGACATTAAAAATGTTTGCTTCATAAAATAAAGTAATTTTAGCGTTCCTGTGTGCAGTATTTTAATATATTAATACAATACCCAGATGACCCATTATGATTCAGCATGTGCAGTGGCACCCAGAGTACACTGTGTGAGATCCTGTATCCCACAATGCAATGCCCTTCACTTGACACTGAGATTAACACATTTTGTACTGGACTTCCCTGTTGTATACTTCACTTTTTCGACAAACATTGTCGGTCATTCATGCATTTCATCATGCATACAGAAAATCCACATACTATGCAGATTTCATACTGCATACATCGATACTGTCGTAATGTACTATTTTTACTAGTATGCAATATATAGTGTATTGTCTGTACTGCATATGATATAGTGATACTACTGTTCTGCATACTATGCACTATATTATAACTATACTAGTACAGTAAATCATTTTTTTGTGATAATTGGCTCCCTCGCGCGGCCGCGTCTTTGTATAAGGTTTCCGATGCTGTCCGAAAGTTCCCGACGGTTTCCGAACCTCGCCGCCAGTCGAGCCAGTCTTTCCGCCCCGTCCGCGTCTCGGAGCCGAGGATCTGCTTCCGTCCATGGCCTTCATCTCTGGAGCAGCGGCATCCAGGCTTGATTTAGCATCATTTGACGCGTTTGTTTGGCGTCTCGCGCGGCGGATAGAACGCGTCAGATCCGCTGCACCGAAGCGACGAGCTGTTGTTTCTGCGGAGAGACTGAACGAGTCCAGAACACAGCAGAACATCATCATCATCATCTTCTTCATCATCATCAGTGTGCATGAGATCAGCGGCTCATCTGCAGTAGCAGGTAAAGAGCCAGGTTTGAGAAATCAAGTCAATTTAATATCAGGGCTTATGAATGATGTTCCTGCTCATTTACATAATCATATTCGTGTTTATATTTGCTGGTTTCTGTAATGCATATGGTTTCCATAATTATTTTCTTCTCTCTATAATTCCATGTACACAACACTCGCATTCATCCAATTCTATTCATTCCTTCATTCCACTTCGGTTTACTCTTTCATATTTGTTCCACTTTTGATCTTTAATTTCACTTTGATCTGAAATCTCTTACTCTCGCTATATACACCAGTTATGTCTCTCTCAAAGTATCTGTCGTTAGAGAATGTGTATGTGTGCGTGTGATTGTGTGTGTGTATGTGTGTGTATGAGTTTGTGTGTGTATGTGTCTGTGTGTGATTGTGTGCGTGTGGTTGTGTGTGTTTGTGTGTCTGTATGTGTGTGTGGTTGTGTGTGTCTGTCTGTTTGTGTGTGTGTTTGTGTGTTTGTGTGTGTGAATATGTGGTTATGTGTGTCTGTGTGTGTGTGAGAGTGTCTGTGGTTGTGTGTGTGTCTCTCTGTGTGTGTCTGTGGTTGTGTGTGTGTGGTTGTGTATGTGGTTATGTGTGTGGCTGTGTGTGTGTGAGAGTGTCTGTGGTTGTGTGTGTCTTTGTGTGTGTGTCTCTCTGTGTGTGTGTCTGTGGTTGTGTGTGTGTCTCTGTGTGTGTGTGTCTGTGGTTGTGTGTCTGTGGTTGTGTGTCTCTCTGTGTGTGTGTCACAGCCTGAGAGACAGTAGGTGAATGTGTATGTGTGCGTGTGATTGTGTGTGTGTTTGTGTCTGTGTGTATGAGTGTGTGTGTGTATGTGTCTGTGTGTGATTGTGTGCGTGTGGTTGTGTGTCTGTATGTGTGTGGTTGTGTGTGTCTGTCTGTTTGTGTGTGTGGTTGTGTGTGTGTTTGTGTGTCTGAGTGTGTGGTTATGTGTGTGTGTGAGAGTGTCTGTGGTTGTGTGTGTGTGTGTCTGTGTGTGATTATGTGTGTCTGTGAGAGTGTCTGTGGTTATGTGTGTGTCTCTCTGTGTGTGTGTCTGTGGTTGTGTGTGTCTGTGTGTGTGTGGTTGTGTATGTGTGTGTCTGTGTGTGTGTGTGAGAGTGTCTGTGGTTGTGTGTGTGTCTCTGTGTGTGTGTGTCTGTGGTTGTGTGTGTGTCTCTGTGTGTGTGTGTCTGTGGTTGTGTGTCTCTCTGTGTGTGTGTCACAGCCTGAGAAACAGCAGGTGAGTGTGTGTTGTGTCTGACCTGCATGTGTGTTATTGTCCACCACAGTGATAATTAGTATGTATATATGTATGTTTCTATGTAAGTTAACGACTGTGGTATCAAACGTTCACACGTTCTTATGTGTTACAGTTTAATACTTCTAAGATGTTAGAATATTCCATTCTATTAATGCGATGTTCGTTTAACTATTATATTATTATTATTATTTTATCTTTTTGTACATGTATACTAAGCTTTGGCCATATTGTATCATTTACAGTCAGGCCAATAAAGCAATTTTGAATTGAATTAATTTGTCATATATCTCTCTCTATTGTTATATACTGTATATCTATCTGTCTCTGTCTATCAATCGTTTTATACTATCTATCTCTATCATTTGTTATATATACCTGTCATATCTATCCATCTATCCACCTATCCACCTATCCACCTATCTATCTATCTATCTATCTATCTATCTATCTATCTATCTATCTATCTATCTATCTATCTATCTATCATGTGTTATATATCATATCTATCTGATTTGATGTGCGCTTGTCTTCTGCAGGTTACTTCTTCTCGTCTGTCTCGGCGTGAGCAGAGGAAGAGAGAGAGCGAGAGACACAGACAGCAGTCTATCTTTCTCTCTCTCTCTCTTCACCTGCGTCCGCAGCAGCAGTGTCTCTGTAAGGCTCTGGTCAGTGTGGCGCAGCTTCTGTCCAAACCATGACGTCCCCCCCGTCCCCGCTGGCCTCCCCGTCCCCGTGTCCTCCTCCTCCTCCCTCGCTCCCGTCCTCCCCCACGCTCTCGTCTCTCGCCCCGTCCTCGCTCCCGCTGCCAGCCTCGCTGCCGCCCACCGGAGAGGTCATGATTCTGGCTCTGGGCCGTAAGAAGCAGCGGCTCCTCATCGCTCTCTCCATTCTGCCCAATCTCTTCCTGGCGTTCCTGCTGTCCTCCGACCCGCTCCTGACCCTGGCCTCGCCCTTCTGCTGTCGTCTCCCGCGACCCGCGCCCACTCCTCCGGTGACCAGCGCCTCCGTGGGGACCACGAAAGCAGACGGAGATCTGGCCCAGTGCAAGCACATGTTGGTCAACGGCACGCAGTCGTGTGTGAAGGACTGTGATGCTGGATACGACTACAACGTCACCGAAGGCCTGACCAATAATATCGTCACAGAGGTGGGCTACACTTATGAACTAATAAGTACACTATATTACCAAGAGTATTGGGACAATCCCTTCTAATGAACAGGGTTGACTACTTTAGTCATTTCCATCCAAATATGGGACGTCTTTGGATGATAGCCAATGATCGCGGCAAAAGTTTAATATATTTATCATCATTTTAATTTCATAACATCTAATTTAGCCTAACTAAATTTGTTCTTAGAATTTTAACTTCATTTTATTGGTGTTGAGTTCGTTTTAGTCATTTGTTGTGTTTTAATTTCTTACTGTTCCTTAGCTTTTACTTTTCTATTTTTTGTTTCCGCTTTAGTAATTTTAGTAAATAAACGTAACAAAAAAAATTTAAAATGTTGTCTTCACAACTTACTGAAATTAAATCAGATTGTTTGTTTGTATATATAATAAATATTTAATGTTTTTTTCCCAATTAACAATTTTTAATATTTTAATTTTAGTTGATAACACTTATAGACAAAATAGGGCTATTCAGGGACTGCTAGAGAAAAATGCAATAATCATATAATATTTGTCCTTTATTATATCAGAAAAACTCTATGGACATGAATGAATTATTATGAATGTCACAGCATATTTCATTTGCTCCTGCTGTCACCGTATTTCAATTAATTTGTCAAAAATAGCTCAATGATATTTCACAATCCCAGCCAATCAGAAGGGTTCTGATGTTAAACGTATAGTAACTTGTGAGGTTTCAGTGCGATGCTGCAGAAATAGAACGTGACTGTTGCTTATGATGGAGTCAAGCTCAGATTAGCTTGAAATAGATGCATGGCTTGTTGCTTTATCATGTTCGTGTGTTAGTTCATGTCTGTCCAGCTCTGTCTGGTCTGCATTCATCAGATTCCTCACTTTATTACATACATATGTATTGGGCGAGAGATGCCAAACTGGGGCATATCTAAGGTTAGTTGAAGGTGTTCTCCACCCTGAAGACTAGTCATGTGTACAGTTACAGTACAACTGGTTTGGTCACATTTCAGCTGATTAACTCGTTTGTGTTGCGTCATCATGATGCAGGTGTTTGGTCACATCGACTCATTCATGCAGAGTTTTAGAATTATGGGATATTAGGATTTGTTTTTAAAATATACTATTATAGCAATTATAATTTTGAATTAACTTATATTTTTCGTTTTTAATTTTAGATTAAGTCTTAGTATTTTTTTGTGACTGTCATTTTCAGTATTTTTTATATATATAAATATATTTCTTTATAGGTTCTACATATCTGTATATGTATAGTTATTTCAGTTTTAATATTTTTAGTACTTCAACTTCAACTAATTATTTCATTTATCGGTCAAAGCAACATTTCTAAATTTGTAGGTGTTTAAACTAATATTTATATTTAATTTAGTTTGAGATTTAAAGTTTAGAATTAACTTTCTATAGCTTTGATAATTTATTTCAGTTTTAGATTTAGTAATCACACCCCCGGTTTCACAGACTAGGCTTAGTTTTAGACTAAATGTAAATCTGAGCTGTTTCAACTGAAATAAACTTGCACTGAGTGATCTTAAAACATATCAGCGTCTTTGTTTTGTCTCAAGATGCACCGCAGTGATGCTTTTTTTCCTAAACGTTTATAAAAATGACTTAATTGTCCTAATTGAACTAATCCAGGCCCAGTCTAAACTCTGTCTGTGAAACCAGGCCTAAGTGTTTGAACTTAAACTTATCTCATTTAGTTTCCAAAGCAAAGTTTTTAATGTAGTATTTATATATATTTGTATATAAACGTTTTGATATATGTAATCATTTTAAATGTAAGTTTTAGTAATTTTGTGATGCTCTTCAGACTTTATTTGTACAAATCAAATATTAATATATTTGTTTATTATTTCAGTTTTAGTCATGTTAATACTTCAGCTTTCTTCATTTAGTTGCCAAGGCAACACTTATAGTTTTTAAGACTAATATTTATATTTAATTGTAGATTTATTTCAATAAACAAGAAAACATTAGAATAGTTTCAGTTGTAGTCAGTGCCGATATTAAAGCTCTCTGTTCATGAAGTGTTGCTGCTTCAGCATGGAAGAAAACACAAACTCACGAGTCTTCAGAGCTCACAGCGTGCTTTCTTATGAACAGGAAGTCACTGATTGTGTTTGCACTGACTTCCTGTTGTCTCCAGTGGGATCTGGTGTGTTCTCGGTACTGGCTGGTCCCAGTCGAGGAGGTGTGCTTCATCCTGGGGACGCTGACTGGCTGTCTGGGTTTGGGCTACACGGCTGACCGGTGAGAAAGCGTCTCTTGGGTTTGTCGTTTGTTCTGTGGTTCCAGTGTTGATTGGTTGGTTGTGTGTGTTCAGGCTGGGCAGGCAGAAGTCTCTGCTGGCGTCTCTGCTGCTGGCGGTGGTGTTCGGGGTGCTGGTGTGTGTGTCGCCCTCACCGCCCGTCTTCATCTCCATGCGCTTCTGTCTGGCCGCGGCGAGCGCCGGAGTCTCCCTCACGCTGTACGTCACACGTAAGTCAAACTCAAGTGATCAACATCAGAGCTCGTTTGTTACGCTGCAAGAAATGATCTCACTCAGCATTGGTTTCGTTTACAGTACAAATATTGAGTATATATAATATGTGTTTCACTTTATTTTAATGGTCGCTTTAACACATTCGGTGCTAACACATCTGCTATTTCTTATCAGAGTATTAGTAGAGTATTAGCAGAGCATTATTAGAGTATTAGTAGAGTGTTATTAGAATATTTGTAGAGTGTTATTAGAGTATTAGCCAAGCATTATTCAAGTATTATTAGAGTATTAGGCAAGCATTATTCAAGTATTAGTAGAATATTGTTAGAGCATTATTAGAGTATTAGTAGAGCATTATATCATTAGTAGAATATTGTTAGAGCATTAGTAGAGTATTAGTAGAGTATTAGTAGAGTGGAGTACTAGTAGAGTATTCGTAGAGCATTATTAGAGTATTAGTAGAGTGGAGTACTAGTAGAGTATTAGTAGAGCATTATTATAGTATTAGTAGAGCATTGTTAGAGTACCAGTAGAGCATTATTAGAGTATCAGTAGAGTGGAGTATTAGCAGAGCATTATTAGAGTACTAGTAGAGTGGAGTACTGGTAGAGCATTATTAGAGCATTAGTAGAGTGGAGTATTAGCAGAGCATTATTAGAGTACTAGTAGAGTGGAGTACTGGTAGAGCATTATTAGAGTACTAGTAGAGTGGAGTACTGGTAGAGCATTATTATAGTATTAGTAGAGTGGAATACTAGTAGAGTACTAGTAGAGTGGAGTACTAGTAGAGTATTCGTAGAGTACTAGTAGAGTGGAGTACTGGTAGAGCATTATTAGAGCATTAGTAGAGTACTGGTAGAGCATTATTAGAGCATTCCTGTCCTAGAGTATTAGTAGACTGGTAGGGTTAGCACAAGTTGACATGTGCTTGCAGAGTTACTTCTAGTCAGAGAATGTTTTTGAGAGAGCATCTCATTAGAGAGTTAGCAGATCTGAAGCAGTATTCTTCTAATACTCGAGTGAGAGGTACATGCAGCATTACTTGAATGTTCAAAAGGACCGTCAAGTGTTACCGATACATTTACTTGAGATGCAAAGTCTTATTTTCTGAAAAAAATGACTTCATGCTTAAAATAATATTACTAATAAAAAACTGAAATATTCTTAATTCAAAGGGAAACATGTTATTTTTCTATAACATTGGTGATGACTTTTCTCACTTTAAGCATGAGGTCAATTCAAGTTCTGTCATTTACTCCAAACCCGTTTACGGTTCGTTCTTCTGTTGAACATAAAAACATGAGAATATTGATAAACAGTTGAGGGTAGACTTCCACAGTATTGAAAACATGATTATGCTTTCATACACTGGTCAGTTTTGAGATTTTGGGCTATTTGACATTTCATAAGGTGTTGTTTCAGACGAGTGGAAAGAAAACATACAAACACACATTCAAGTGTTCATTTTATATATCGCATTTGTAGATTTAAACTACAATACATAATACTTTAAGAGCTGTGAGATTTTTACACACTTACATACACCATAAACCAAACTTTATTTCTATCTATATTCTATATTTAAGTTTTTATAGAAGGGTTTGTTCATCTATCATTTGCCTGACCGTGTACATTTATTCCTAAAAACTTGAGTATGTTTTTTTTTTCTGTCCACTGACAGTATTTTGTGATTTATGGAGTGATTAAAAAAGAAGGCAATCCCAAAACCTCTCATTAAACCTTTATTTCTAATATGTCAAAATCAAAGAATTATGAAACTGACTTTGAAATCTACGCAAAATAGTCTATTTACTTTATATAATCCTTCATGTGTGTATTTAAACAACGTTTCAGAATTTCTTAATGCAATCATTAGTATAAGTATATCTATAAGTTACAGTTTATACCCTATACACCTAGGTGTCTTGCCTTAATTTTAATAACTTTGTTCAAAATTTCTCATGTCATTTTGTTTCATAAGTTAATGTACTGGAACACAGCCCACACACACTGAGGAAGAACATCACATATTGCAGTGTAGTATAATATTTGAAGCATCCACAGACTCCATTGACCGTGCATCTAGAACTATAGAAGCACACACATAAGAAACGCTCAAAAGTATTCCGTCAGTGACCTCTGAAGCCGTTTGTCTGTAGGTCTGGAGCTGTGTGACCCGTCTCTGCGGCTGCTGGTGACGATGATGTCCGGTCTGACCGTGTTTGTGGGCGAGCTCCTGCTGCTGGCCGTGGCCCTCGGCTGCGGCTCCTGGAGGGCCGTGTTAGGAACCGGAGCAGCTCCTCTGTCCTTGTTCCTGTGCTACGGGTTAGTCTGTGATGAATGACATCGACTGATCATGTCACTGTTAGAGATGCACCTGTTAGAGAGTTTGAGTCAGCTTATGGCGCTTTTCCACTGCATGGTACGGTTCGGTACGGTTCACTTTTGGGGGGGTTTCCACTTGGTACTATACCTGGTACCTGGTACTTTTTTAGTACCACCTCGGCCGGGGTTCCAAGCGATCCGTACCGTTGAAACTCTAAACTCTGCTGATCACTGATTGGCCAGAGAAAATCATCTTTACTGGGTCACTGAACTTGCGACATGAGACCCAACAGACCCGCTAGATTTAAATCAGCACAGCCAGCGAAGGAGCGGACGCAGCTTTGTTTGAACAAACGCACCTTTTTGTATCAACCACAAAATATCTGTTTCATTGTCTGTTGAGGAAGTTCAGACGTTCCTCTTGTTGATAGCCGAGGAGCGGATCCAGTGAGAGCTTGATGGCGCGACGCCGAAGGAAAAAGCCTTATGTATATACTTTTTGCACTTTGTATATTTTTAGAGTATGTTTTCTGTTTACCTCTGTATCTGTGTTTTGCTTCAATTAAAAACAGTCTGATGGAATAAGTGTACCTCCAGACTATATTAAATATGTATCATTGTATGAGCACGTAATGAACCTCTTGAAAAAGACAAATGATTAATGCCACGATTATAAAAACCATCACATTTGAAATATTCAAAAGTTTATTGATAATTCACAGAACATTCTACATGAATAGTTAACTATTGAAGTAAAGCTAAAACACAATTCCGTCGATATGCTCCTTTGTTGCGTGTTTGTTTGTTGCGCGTTTACGATGATGTCACGACAGTAGAGGCGGTGCAACTATAACGACACGTGAATAATCCCGCCCACTCTATAGCGGTATTAAACTGCCGTGGAAACGCAAACCGAACCGAACCGAGTCGTACCACGCAGTGGAAAAGCGCCATTAGTTTCTACAGCACTTTATACCATGCAGATTGCTTCAAAGAGATTAACATGGACATACAAATACAAAAAAATGACCCTTTTAAATCTTGCTTACTTAAAACAAACTAAATATATATTTGATGGCTGCATGCATATGGTTTAATCTAGGCATTTACTTAAAATCCATTGAGTTATTATTCAATAAATTTTTATGCTAATCAAATGATTTGTATATATCAGGGTTACTAGAGTTAAACTAAAATGAAGACCATTAACACAAATGTTAACAATATGAAATTAAAATGTAGCTGCCAAGGCACAATTTCTCATTTGAAATGAACTAAAATTAATATATATATAAAATATTATTATATTATATTTAATAATAGAAAATATTAGAATAAAGAAATCAATTACATAAAAAAGAATACATTTTTTTTTTTTTTTTATAATTTCTCAATGATGCCAAAATAATATATCAGTATAAAATATATAAAGTGTGTGTATATGTATATATATAATCAATCAGTCCTCAAATAATCAATAACAGTGTTTTTGCCATGGAACCAAAATTGCTACTGAAAAGTGTGAAAATGTATATTTATACGTTTATGCATTTGGCCAATATTTTTATGCAAACTGACTTAAACTGCATTCAGGGTTTTTAATGCTGTACTGTTAGAGGTACATAAATTCACAAAACAATATTCAGATCATCACAGAAATGTGATAAAAACAGGAGTTATAACGTAAGAAAGCACTGACCTGATAATGGAAGTGACCTTTCTATGACCCGAAACAGATCCCTGAAACCAGTTCTATCAGCTGCTTTCTGAAAAACACATTTGCAGGTTATTCATTTGATGCATAATGTTACATAAACACAGTTTGCTGTGGAGAATATCTCTTGTAGCAGCTGTGAACAGGAGGCTTTTCAACACTTCATCAGCCTAAACGCGAAGCGACTGCTTCTTCAGCATCATTCAGAAATATTGATCTTACAGCATCAGAGCTGCCAGAGCAGCCGGCACTCATTAGCGCTCGTTAGTAATGCTCAATGATCTTCGTTTCTGTGACTACCAGACGGTGTCGCTTCTCTCAGTCGTGCTGCTTGTTGAGCAGATTATTCTATTCATGCATGACGCTGAGATGTGTTTGTATGTGTTCAGGATCCCGGGAGTGTTTCCCGAATCGCCGCGCTGGCTCCTGCTCTCCGAGAGGACGGGAGACATGCACTCCTTCAGTGAACGACAGAGAGATGACGACAGCTTCTCGGGTCAGTTTAAAACGCTCTTGCTCTTGTTGACGCTGGAGAATGTTAATATGAATGCTTCGTCTAATATTAGTCCGGTTCTCAAGGAATAAACGGTGCATTGTTGTGTCTGATGCAGAGCTGGACACGGAGATGTCCTCGTCTCCTGGACGTCCTCGTCTGTCTTTCCCAGAACTGCTGCACAGCAGAAACATCTGGAAGAACCTGTGCGTGCTGGGATTCACCTCGTAAGTCAAGTTTGGATGTTGCTCTCGCTAAATAATAGCAACAATGTATTATTTTCAATTGAATGTCATATTTGATAATGGAGAGATATGGAGGATCCAACCTGCAGACATTAAAAATAAATCAAATAATAATACATGTAATAAGAAAGTAAAGGAATAAATTACTTGCTAAAACTAAAATAATTTTTTTAATATAATTTAGTCCTCATTTAATTGTTATTTCCACCTTCACTGATTTTAAATGCATTTTTATTATTTTAATTGTATATTTATTCATGCATTAATTTATTTAATCCCACAAGCATGTATTACTTTAAATATTTTAGATTTATTTCAAAATTTACATTTATTTTTGCATTTATTCTAGTGCCGTTAAATGATTAATCACATCCCAAAATAAGTTGTTTACATAGTGTGTACTGTGTATATTTATTATTTGTATGTGTATATATATATATAATACACAGATGCATGTATATACTTTAGAAAAATGCCATTTGATATAATTTATGCATGCAAATACACGTAAATATTTTCAAAATATGTATGTCTTTATATATATATACCTAATATACACAGTACACACATATTATATCAACAGTATATATTTATATATATATTTGGGTCTTGTCTGGCACTTAGGCGGCGGGTCTTGCTTGGCATTGGTTTACGGTATCTGGATGTTTTCTCGAGGACTTGTCTTGTGTTCAGGTTCATCTCTCATGGCATCAGTCACTGCTACAGCTCCTTCAGAGGTGATGTCAGAGGATTCACCCCCAGCTTCTATTGGACGTACCTGCTGTCCGTCTGTGCAGGGGGCGGGGCTTGGCTGATGCTCTGGGGAACGGTGGACAGGTTTGGGCGGCGTGGGATTCTTCTTCTAGCCATGACCCTGACCGGACTGGCCTCGCTGATCCTGCTCGGACTCATGGACTGTACGTGCTTTTAGTGATATTTTACCATAAAATCAAAAAATACGTTTTTTACAAAATCAAAATCAAATTATTATTTTACCATTTTTATTTTATATTACAAATTTCCTAAATGTACAAAATAAGTTATTTTACATTTTATTTCATAATAAGGAAAATATTTGTTGGGACTTCTAAGATCACTTTTCTCCTCAAATTCTCATTACTGTAATGGATAAAATAAACATAAATCCCATTCATCACAGTTCTACATTTATAAAAAATAATCTAAAAAAAACATTAATATTTATAATAAACTGCATGCATTTAAAACAAATACTACCCCTTTCTATGTAAGTTTACTTTTTTTTTTTTCATCAGTTAGTATTTGCTTAGATGTTATACTTTTAGTTTTTTTGTTAATTATAAATGCATTTAATTGTTGAAAATAATTCCACAATGCAATCAGTCTAAAAATAGACTCTTTTATGCACTTATATATATATATTTTATAAGTGGAATATGATCTGGACATATTCTTGGCAAGTTTTGTGTATGAGGAATAAAATCGAGAATCATAGCATAAGGATGCAATAACATCAGAAGTGGTTCCAAACATCGTCCTGTTCATTCTTTCAGGCGTTCTGCTTTATAAAGTCTAACACTGAGATGAATGTGTCCCTGCAGATCTGAGTGAGTCAGCCATGACGGTGTTCTCTATAATGGGTCTGTTCTCGTCCCAAGCGGCCGCCTCGCTCTCCATTCTGTTCACCGCTGAAGTCATGCCCACCATCATCAGGTAAACACACGCTGGTCTCTAGCGCACGGCCGTGTTAGCTCCTGAACGCATGTCATGTGAGAGAGTCAAGAACACGGCGTATCCCTGCTGGACTCCAGCGTAGAGATGTCATTTCTCCTGGGATGAGACGCAGGGAAGAGTTTGCACTAGTTGTTCATTTATTAAGAGTTTTCTCATACTGTAACCGATAGAGCAAGGTCATGGGTTTGATTCCTAGGCAATGTATGAAGTAATAAAATGTAAATCCTGAATGCACTGGATAAAAGCATTTACCAGATGCATGCATATAATTGCCAATATTATAATATTTAATTGGTAACACTTTAGGGACCAATTCTCACTATTATATACTTGCTTATTAGCATGCATATTGCCTGTTTATTAGTACTTATAAAGCACTTATTCTTTCATATTTTAGATCCCTTAATACTCCATAAACAAACTTAACCACTTTACTATTAATAAGCAGCAAATTAGGAGTTTATGTAGGCAGACGTTGTAGTGAATAGTTCGTTAATAGTGAGAACTGGTCCCCTAACTAAAGTGTGACTGTGTAATTATAATGCTTAGTTGTAATGTAATGTAATGCATTTTAGTCGTATTAAAGTCAAAATGCGTTGGAAGATGTTTAGTGAATATAACCATGTAAAAATTTTGGTCGAATAAAAGTTTTCAGTGTAAAATAAATACAATATTCGATAACTCTTTGCAACGCTCATTATAGTGCACTGTACAATCTCATTAATAATTCTAACCACAGTTAATACATTATAACACTTATACATTTATTGTTACACTATGTATTTTAAATTTGGTTATCATTTTTTGCAAGATATAAGTATTCATAACGTGCATTATACCCTTTAATAAGACCTTTATGTATAATGCATTATAAAGGGTTAAGTAAAGTGTTCTTCAAATGGTTATTTATGAATATGCATATAGACCCCTTCACGGTATACGTCACAGAAGTTCGCAGTGCACATGTCGGGGTCAGAACGTTCATTCCATCCCATTGTGTTAACCAGAGAATTTCTCGTCAAGACAAAACTTAGGGCTGTGACGGTGTCAGATTTTTACCACCGCGGTGGTAATGGACCAACTACTACAGGTGGGCGGTGTTGTGATATATATATATATATATATATATATATATAATTCTGAAACGCAAAAATAAATAAATGAGGCTCAATCATCTATTAACAAACATACGTGTTTATTTTAGCACTTACGTCAGTGAACACTCAGCCTGCAAAACACTAAAATAAATATCAAATAAATAATACAGTTAAATAGGAAAGTAGCCTTAAATGAGAAAGTTAAATACACCCGGTGTGTGACGTCACGTGCACTACCGCCGGTGACGCGGTTGTCACAGCCACCATTACAGCCCTAGACAAAATGCCTACTTGTTGCGTCGTGGACTGTGAAAATAGCACCAGTTCTGGAGTCAAGTTTTTCAGGATTCCTGCAGGATCTCATCCGTTTAAAAAAAATAGACGACATCTGTGACTGCAAGCTATTAAACGGGCAGACTGGGACAATACTACGATCAAAGAGGCTCGTGTTGGTAGCGCTCACTTCATATCAGGAAACGTTAAAGTCATTCTTTATCATCCCTTTCTGTTTGCTTAAACTCGAAAGCCTGGATTGCATGAACAGTTTTCTGTACGTTAAGCTATGCAAGTTAATAGTGTTGTAAATGTCATGGACCTGTGTCATGCTACAGACGTAGCCAGCTGCTAGTAGTTAGCCGCAGGCTAGCGCCAACATTGTGCCAACAACGGTAGAGTTAAGCCATGATAAGTAAACAAACGTTTTCTGTAAACTGTAGACTGATTTAATAGTTAGGTGAAGTTTGATATCTGGCATAAATTGTGACCTGTGGCATGCTACAGACTTAGCAGATAGCAGACTAGCTTTGCATTAGCGTTTTCACTATGACAACAGCAGATCGTGTTGTAATTAATGTGTGCAATTATTTTTTGTAGGAGAGGCATAACTTGACTCCAGTAGTCCTGAATTTGTGCCCTCCTTGTTTGTGTACACAAAACAAAGCCAGACACCTAAGACAAAAATGGAAAGGTACAAATAATAATAAAAAAGTATCTTATCTATCTATAAGGCTTGTCTGTTTCTCCTTGACACAATATGCCGGTCTATTAGCCGCGCCATTTTTCTGACCCCAAGCTGCGCGCGCACCCAACCTAGGCTTTCGATGTTTACAAACATTGAAGGGGTCTATACTGTAAGGGAACAAGAAAGCAATGTAAAATGAATAAACTTAATCAGTACAGAAATAGTTCTCTTCGCTGAAGTTTTATGGCTTGCCAAACTTTGAGTTTTCCGAACTTGAGAGGCTATTAATATCCAATTTCCAACTAATATTTACGATAACTCAAATATCACGTGAAGGCATCTTCAAAAGTTCCATCATGCTTCCACATTATGTCCATGTACAGTAGATTTCGTAGAGACGCACCATGAAAGAGTAGGTTTTAATGTCCATTCTTGTGTCCACAGAGGAAGTGGTGTGGGAGCGGTCATGGCTTTGGGTTGCGTGGGCCGCCTCAGTTCTCCTCTCATGAATCTGCGTAATCACTACGGCTACTTTCTGCACCATGTGGTCTACTCGTCTCTGGCCCTGCTGGCGGTTCTCTCCATCCTGCTTCTCCCGGAGAGCAAACGCAAACCTCTTCCACAGACGCTGGCGGATGGAGAACAGTACCGCCGTCCTCCGCTGGTCCGAAGACGAAGGGATAACGTTCCTCTTCTGGCTACCCCAAACCCGGAGACCTAGCCTTCACTCTTCAACTGCAAATACTTGGGGACAGACCTCGGCGTCCCGTCCTAATAATCCTGTATTTGTAGTCATTCCTAACACGTGGCACATGGACTCCGTCATGAAGTGTACTGAAGCGTGTCCACCGAGTACGCACACGCCATAAACAAGGGCATTCACTTTTAATTAAACATTGTCTGACCCATGTAGCATTCGGTGACTTATTAGTAGTATATCTGCTCAAAATGACAAAGGTCGTTTTGATATATATTTATCCCTTAAGAAAACAGGCTCAAGTTCTCACTCCAGGTGGAAGATGGATGGAATTGGTTCTCTTAGTACTTTAACTCATTGCTGCTGAGAATGGCGCATCCAAGAAGATCGCTGCAGGATTATTTATGTGCGCTCTAATTGGATTGAGGCATGATACTAGAAACACTTATTACTGTATGCTACACGTCACTCTTTGTTAAAGGAATATTATAGGAATGCAATGTAGTATATGCAGAATCAGGGATGTGTTATCAGTTACTCCAGATTTTACATTGATTCGTCTCTATAGCACAACCAGGTGTTAACTTTTGTTGCAGATGGATTAGAGTCAAAAACATCACAACATTTGTGCTGTAAAAAATACACACGTCATATGTCTGCTTTTAAACCCTCTAGTCCAGCGGTTCTCAACCCGCGGCCCGTCACGAATCCGAATGCGGCCCGCCATGCTGAATGTTACAGTCTTATGTGTTGAACATAATTTTACAATTAGTTTTAACATTCATTTAAGTATCTATGTACTCACGTAATTAATGTTACGCATTTAACGAACACGTACAAGCACATACTTTGGCAGAATTCAATTCAAGCCGTTAGTTCTGTAGAATTGAGCATCAGAATGGACAAACTTGTTAAGGGGGAAAACGAAATGTGGAAAAAGCCAGCGAAGAAACGCATTCAAACAAGAATAGTCTCAGCATCAGCGGTGAAGAGTGCTGGACTTACTTTCGGTTTGCCCCCCCACTCACTTGAAGATACAGCATCAGCGGTGAAGAGTGCTGGACTTACTTTCGGTTTGCCCCCCCACTCACTTGAAGATGCAGCATCATCGGTGAAGAGTGCTGGACTTACTTTCGGTTTGCCCCCCCACTCACTTGAAGATACAGCATCAGCGGAGAAGAGTGCTGGACTCACTTTCGGTTTGCCCCCCCACTCACTTGAAGATACAGCATCAGCGGTGAAGAGTGCTGGACTTACTTTCGGTTTGCCCCCCCACTCACTTGAAGATACAGCATCAGCGGTGAAGAGTGCTGGACTCACTTTCGGTTTGCCCCCCCACTCACTTGAAGATACAGCATCAGCGGTGAAGAGTGCTGGACTCACTTTCAGTTTACCCCCCACTCACTGGAAGATACAGCATCAGCGGTGAAGAGTGCTGGACTCACTTTCGGTTTGCCCCCCCACTCACTTGAAGATACAGCATCAGCGGTGAAGAGTGCTGGACTCACTTTCGGTTTACCCCCCCCACTCACTTGAAGATACAGCATCAGCGGTGAAGAGTGCTGGACTTACTTTCGGTTTGCCCCCCCCACTCACTTGAAGATACAGCATCATCGGTGAAGAGTGCTGGACTTACTTTCGGTTTGCCCCCCCCACTCACTTGAAGATGCAGCATCAGCGGTGAAGAGTGCTGGACTTACTTTCGGTTTGCCCCCCCCCACTCACTTGAAGATACAGCATCAGCGGTGAAGAGTGCTGGACTCACTTTCGGTTTACCCCCCCACTCACTGGAAGATACAGATACAGCAAGATACCCCCCCCCCACTTCTTCTAAATGTGGCAAAACATCTCTGGAGAGAACCTCAGATTATTAGATTCTTTCCATATTTGGATCTACACACTTTCTGTAATGTCGCGTGTCAAGAAACACTTCCGTGCGCGTCTTACAGACTGTAATTTACAATCTCAACTTCATCGTGCTGTTACTCATTTCCAGCAGAATTTCACTAAACTGGTTCCCGACAGCATCAGGTGTTTTATTATTGGTGAGTAGAATTATTTAAGTAAATGAAATCATAATATTTAGGCTATACATAATATTCTAAATCTGGTTGGTTTGTATTGATGACGTAATATGTAAATGACATGCGTGGAAAAAAGGTTGAGAACCACTGCTTTAGTCCATAGTAAGTGCTTTATTGTGCACACAATGATCCTGTTTTATACTAAGGGAGAATTTTGTGAAATAATTTGACCGCTTAAGTTGCATTAAACCTGTAATATTCCTTTAATGAGGCTGATTGAAATCGCACTGCTCATAGCGTCTCTTATTTCTGTTACTTACCTTGAAGATGGAGGCTGAAGAGTACGACAGGTTCATTTTATCGTTGACACTGTCAGGATTTATTTAGTGTCTGATGTCTCTCTCTATTGCATTTTATTTTCAGTATGATTATTGAAATAAGGAACATTGTAAACACACATTATGTATCTTTCTCTGTGTTAGATTCTTTAAAATGCACTACATAGTTCTGAATTGTTAGTAATAATTACTAATAAATACTACTACTTGAATAATAAAGGTTAATAGTAATAAACCTGATGATTGCGCAACACTTACTATACAATGCTGTAATTATTAATAAATCTTTAACCAAGTCTAATTACAAATAAAATCTGGTCAAATCACAGTGATTAGAAGTGAACATGTTCTTTGAAAGTCTAAAGATGAATGCATTTAGATATTGATGTTGTACCTCTGGTCCAGTAGTATTTTGCTGGTTTGTGTATTTTTGTAGGTGAGCTCATGAGACGAGGATAATGATTCACCGTAAACTCTCTGGACAGCAGCTCCTGATTCTGTAATGGTCACAAAGGTCAGTCTATGTTTGTCCTGCAGAGTTTCATTATAGCGCCCTCATATGTTTATACAAGTAACTCAAGAGCATATCAAATTTTGTCAAAAAATAAATAAGTACCCCCCCCATAGGGGTGAGCGATATATAGCGTCTGCGATATTATCATAATTGTTGTTTTAACGATGTGCAATTTGACAATATCCAGTATTTTGCAAAAACCAAACTAACACCTAGAGTGCACGCATACATTAGCCTGCGCGGTGATGAAGGGGTTAATCAGTGCACGCGCGCATTTAACACACAACACACACTCTCGCACACATGTGTTCTTTCACTGCATGATTCAGTTTATTAAAATGCATTAAGAGTGATCGCAAAATTCAAGATATGGGGCAGAAAATGTATATATTTATGTTTCATATAGTTAAAATCACACGAAGAGTGCTGTTTTTTCTTCAAAAATAAGCATGATTACAAATGTGATATTGATTTTATACAACAGTTCAATAAACAATAAGCTAATATTTAGATACATACGTTTTAGACACCATATTGCCTGTTTTTGCTGCATTTCGCCGACAAAAAATAATTCCAATCAGCTACAGCGATGTTTTGAGTCGCAGTGATTCGTTCCTGAATGAATCAATGAATCGTTTAAATGACTCGGTTCAGTCGCAACGACTCACTTATTAACAGTGACGTGCTGCCACCTGCTGGCGATTTAATTTCACATTTAAAGTCTATTTTCATTTTTTAAATATCAGTATTCAATGTTATATGTTTAAAATGTCAACAAATGATGCATTTGTAACTGGCTAAAGCACTCTGAGCTGCATTAAACAGTGTGTGAACACATCTAAACACCTTCAGATGCAGCTTCTGCAGAGATTAATGTTAATAATACTGGTTTCATTTGTTTAGTAACAGCCTAAATGTGTATTATCTTAATTGACTGGTTAAATGTAACAATTTGACTCAAAAGATGTACACTTTTAGAAACAAAATTGCTTTATTAAAAGGCAAAAAATCAAATTTAAACTTAAATGAAAAGATTAATTTAATCACTGATGTGAACTGAGCACACAGAATATGAAGAATATCATAAACTGCAGCTGTGCACGGTATTCAGATATCAGCACGATAACACACTCTGCAAAATATCGTCTAATTATCGTTATCGGAAAAATCCCACAAAATATAGAGATATCATTTTTTTTTTCAATATCGCCCCCCCCCATATACAACACAAAATCTATAGAGCTATACACCTAGTCATTTCAAACCTGCAAATATATTAACAAAATCCAAAATTCTTGGCAATGTGATGAGAATGGCCAGTGATTATCTTATGAGCAGAAATTGCCCTCTGTGAGTGATATTACTTAAAAATGCTATCTTGGAAAAAGTCCTAAATCATTGGTTTAAATGTATGAGAACCCTAAACCCGAGTGTATTTCAGTATAACAGACAATATCAGTCTCTTTGAGACTAATTTAGCACCGTAGCTCTATTGAATTACCATTATGACGTACTCTCTCGTACCGTAAATCCTGTAGATCAAGCGACGATGAGCATGAGAATCGCTCTTATGAGATCCTTGAGGGAGATTTCAAGTCTCTGAGGGTTCGGTTGTAGATGTGATGAATGCATGCACGATGAAAACACTCACTTGTTGAGCACTTGCACCTTGTTAACATCATGCCTAGTTGTCTTCACTTGGCAGAACGTCTAATTATAGCTCCTCTTCGTCATCACTGGTTGAAACCATACGTGTCTGTTGAGTTATAATAAGTCTTTATACAAACAATTCTTCTAATGAGTGATTTCAAATGTTACTATATAATCATCAAATCAACAATAATAAAGAGAACTAGATCAGAATAAGAAAGCAACTGTGCTTTATTAGTTTAACGTCTAAGATAACGTACACCATGACAGTGGCACATATGCACCAAACATCTGACCCAACAGAAAGACGATACCTCATGTCTGGAGATGGTGGACGTGTAGCTGGGCTAAATATTATAAAGTGTTGAATGTGAGTGAATTTCATCAAAACTTATTTATTTTGTGTTTTTCGTTTGTGTTCTGAGTTATAAGGTACAGTGTACATAGTCTATTCTACACGGAACCATATTTGCGGAATTTTGTGTTATTAGGAGCACATATTAGTGACGCACATGATACCTCGCGCGGTGCGTTGACAGCGCCATCTTAGAATCTAATTTGCCGCTGACGGGGTCAGATGTGTTCTCTCTCGCTCTGCTAACGAGAGCCTGAGTGAAGGAGAGAGACGTGTGTCCAAATAATTAATTTGTGCTCTGTGTTTCTGCAGAATAAAAAAAAACTGAGACCTCCATCGTCAGCATCATCTTTATTGAATAAATTCACAACCAGAGTAAAACCGCTACATAAAATGGTGCCGTGACCAACTGGATCAGCCGCAGCCGACCGCCGGAGTTGTGCTACGTGTTCGTGACATCTGAGTGCTAAACGTGGAAGTTGAAGAATCGATTTCACCACTGTTCCGGTAGCTGTAACAGGAAAAGAGACTGTAAAGGGAAAAGAGACTTTTACTGATAAACCATAGTATTGGTTTTTCCTTATCATACCTGTCTGACATTCTCTGAGGTCAGTTCTCATTTGTGTTTATTCTGTTACTGTTGTAAGTTTATACTATGGCTGGGGTTAGGAAAGATTATGATATGATGACACCGTACCTTGGGAGGGGTAGAGGGTTGTTGGAGGTGGAAGAGCCTGTTATTGGTAAACCTAGAGTGTTAGTTTATAGTCCCCAATCACCTGGTCTGCCAACAAATCAACCTGTTGGGCCAACTACCTCTACGCCTAGCAATGATAATGTTACACAGCAGTTGCGTGATCTTATTGGTGAATTAGGCAGTCAGATAGGGGATTCCATCGTCACTAGGCTGTTAGCCAGTCAAAACCCAGTCACCCCCTCCAGTTCAGTCCCATTTAATGCTGTTGCGTCAGAACCCTCAAGTGCAAGCCAGACTCTTAACAACGTCAGCCTGATAGTCAGACCAGATGTCAAAGAACCCCCGACGTTCAGAGGAGATGGGACAGACAAATACACAGTCCTTGAATGGATCGAGTTGATGGAATTGTATCTCCACAAAGTGGATTGCTCTAACACAGATCATGTGGATGAGATATTGAGCCACCTACTAGGCAGGGCCAAGAGTATTGTTAAGGTCAGACTTAAGAGCAGCCCTAATGAAGCCATCACCTCTGGGACCATCTATGATGTGTTGAGACGTTACTTCAGTGAAAGTCCTGAATCATGTCAACCTCTGGCTGACTTCTATGCGACACAACCCAAAGCAAACGAGTGCCCTGTTGACTACTGGGTTAGATTAAATGCAGCTGCTGAGTTAGCAGACAGTCATCTGGAAAAGCAAGGCACAAAGATAAAAAACATGAGTTCTGAAATTGCGATGATGTTCATCAGGAACTGTCCAGAAGCAGGCCTCTCTAGTGTATTTAGGTGTAAACCTATCAGTAAATGGACAGTGACAGAAATCCAAGAAGTCATTGATGAACACCAGAGGGATGTTCAGTCTAAGAAACTGCATGTCTCATGTGAAGTTAATTGTGTCCAAGTTGCTGCAGCTAAAGTATTATCCTTCCCTCACACTGTCCCTAAGGGAGAGAGTTTGAATGCGGCTGCACAAGCTTATGTTCCTCAAAGTCCTTTGAAGGCTGCTGAACCTGAAAATCCAGAAGCTGGCACTTTGGAGCGTGTCTTGAGTATGCTGGAAAGGGTATTGGAGCGTACAAGTCAAACTGCTCCTATTTCACAGCCAAGATCAACTCAGTGGCGCGGCATGTCTCCATGTAGAGTCTGTGGTGACCGGAATCATTCCACTCGCTCGCACTGTATGAGAGAAAGGAGATGCTTGTCATGCCTAGAGATTGGACATCAGCAGAAGCAATGTCGCAAAGTTGTCCACCCTGCTGCACCATCTCCTTCTGATTCGCATGCTCAGGGAAACTGATGCACTCACATTGGGGAGGGGACTATGTGAGTGTACAACATCAAACCCTCGCTATGGATGATGATCATTTATCTGTTTATGATGAGTGTTGCAAGTCTGTCTCCGGTGATAGTATTGTCTTGTTTCAGAATACCACAAAGTTGGAGAAGTCAGATAGTTTGTTCTATACACCAGTGTTAATAAATGATAAAGTCACAGTCCAAGCTTTACTAGACAGTGGATCCATGGCGTGCACGATTAATGAAGAAACGGAGCGTGAATTGTTGAGGGAAGGGATGCCTGCACAGGTTGACCAGTCACATTTGGACATTCTTCTCGTTGGTTGTGGTGGTGTTAAAGTCAAACCAAGTGGAGTGTACCATTTGAAGATGGATGTGTATGGCAAGTTAGTGAACGTGCCTACACTGGTTGTGCCAGATCAGAGGGATCAGTTAATTCTGGGAACTAATGTCATTAAGTTCTTAATTACCCAGCTCAAGCAAGACTCTGGCTATTGGAATGTCATGAACCGTCCTGAGACAACTGGAGAACCTGAAATCGAGCAGTTCCTGAACATGCTGTCGGGCATTAACAGGTGGAAGGGTAACAATATCCCTGATATTGTGGGCACTGCGAAACTGACCCAGGCTGTCACTCTGTTGCCCAAGCAAGAACACCTTGTGTGGGGCAAGCTTCCATTGAATGCTCCTGTCTCTATGGGTAGTACCATTATGATTGAGCCGACCAAGGCACAGACCCACAAGAAAAGCATCATGGTTGGAAGAGTTATAGCCTCCATGTCTGGTGATGGATGGGTCCCAGTAAGGATCATAAATCCTCTTGATAAGCCCATAAAACTAAAAAGGAACTCCAAGATAGCCGACGTCTTCCCAGTTGTGGCGGTTGAAGACCTTGGTGTGCATCCTGATACCAAAAATGAGATAGTGAGTGTGCATTGCCAGAGCACTGTTGGAGGCATCGTCAGTGATGAAGGCTGCCCGGTCTTCAAACTTCAAGAAAGCTTGCAGAAAGTCAATCTTGGTGATCTGGATATTGACTCATGTGAAGTGTCCCCTTACTGGAAGAGTCAGTTGGTGCAGCTTGTTGAAAGTTATGAGGATGTATTTTCGAAGCATAAACTGGATTGTGGGACGGCCAAGGAGTTTATCCACCATATTCATCTATCAGATGATCGACCTTTTAGGCTTCCATACCGCCGTGTTCCTCCAGCTCAGTATCATAAGCTGAGGAGCGTGCTCTCAGACATGGAGGAACAGGAGATAATACGTAAGTCCTATAGTGAGTGGGCTTCACCACTTGTTCTTGTATGGAAAAAGACTGGAGATCTTAGGGTATGTGTGGATTACCGTTGGCTGAACACTCGGACTATTAAGGATGCCCACCCCTTGCCTCATCAGGCAGACTGCTTAGCGGCTTTGGGAGGAAATGCTATCTTCAGTGCAATGGACTTGACCTCCGGGTTTTATAACATCGTTGTGTCTGAGGAAGACAGGAAGTTCACTGCATTTACGACTCCCATGGGCCTGTATGAATTCAATCGTCTGCCACAAGGGCTCTGTAACAGTCCAGCCAGCTTCATGCGACTCATGACCAACATCTTTGGGGATCAGAATTTCCTTACGCTGCTCTGCTATCTTGATGATCTCTTGGTTTATGCTCCTACTGAAGAGGAAGCCATCAAGCGGCTTGAGCTTGTGTTTACTAGGCTCAGGGCACACGGACTGAAGCTGGCCCCTAAGAAATGCCATTTTCTCAGAAGGAGCGTGAAATTTCTGGGCCACATTATTGACATGACTGGAGTGGCAACAGATCCGGATAAGGTCAGTGCCATATCAGCTGTGTCCGAAGCAGACCTTATGATGCCTGATGGAGTGACACCCTCACAGAAAAAAATCAAGTCATTTCTGGGGATGGTAATGTACTATCAAAAGTTTATCCCGAACTGTTCCAGTGTTGCAAAGCCGTTGTTTAACCTAACAGCAGCACCAAAAGGGAAGAAAGCCTCTCTACGGGGTTATAGAAATTTCAAGAAGTTGAACCCTGGTGACTGGACGCAGGAACACAGTGAAGCGTTCCTGAAATTGAAGTCATCCTTGTTGGAGTCTGTTGTGTTGGCTCATCCCGATTTTAGCAGACCATTCATCTTATCTACAGATGCGTCCTTGGATGGTTTGGGGGCCGTACTTTCGCAAGTGCCGGAAGGTGAAACCAAGGCACGTCCCATCGCCTTTGCCAGCAAAGCCCTCACCAGTGCACAAACCAAGTACCCTGCCCATCGTCTGGAGTTTCTGGCTTTAAAGTGGTCTGTCTGTGATAAGTTCAGCCACTGGCTGAAAGGCCACGACTTCACTGTCTGGACGGACAATAATCCATTAACGTACATCTTGACAAAGCCAAAACTAGATGCTTGCGAGCAGCGGTGGGTGTCTAAGCTGGCCCCCTATAGCTTTAGCATTCAATACATACCCGGCAGCAAAAATGTCGTCGCTGATGCTTTAAGCAGACGGCCTTTCGTCCGTCAAAGTGTTGGTCAAAGACTGATGTGTGAGTCATATAGTGTTCTATTGAAGGAGGCAGAAAAAGTTCAAGAAGACACCATCCAGGATGCCTTTAGGTTAAGTGCAAACATCTGTACTGTTGAATGTCTCCCCTGTAAGGCGCTAGATCACTGTTCACTTACTTGTGCTGAAGTGTCAGCAGTCCTTGATGTTCATACACAGTGGGAGGTGGGAACAAGTGATAGAGCGGTTCAGTGGCTCACTCAGGATACCCACCAGCTCTTGTCTCCAGGTCCCAGTCCACTGCCAGTGTTCTCATTGAGTGAGTTGCAAAAGAAGCAGCAGGATGACAAGGTCCTTTCGAGAGTTCTGTTCTATGTGAGTAGAGGGAAGAGGCCATCCAGGCGGGAAAGAGCTGGAGAGGTATTCGAGGTGCTCAGAACCCTGAAACAGTGGGAGAAGCTTAAGATGCTTGATGGAGTATTGTACAGGGTGTCAAAAGATGTCCTGGTGGGAAAGAAGAGATGGCAGTATGTTGTTCCGGCTTCTCTTGTGAGGCAGGTTCTCCAGGGGATTCACAACGAAGCTGGACATCAAGGTCAGGGTAGGATTTTATCCCTTGCGAGACAGAGGTTCTTCTGGATAAGTTTAGAGCGGGATGTGCGTGAGCATGTTAAATGCTGTAAGCGGTGTGTAGTGAGCAAAACACCCGAACCTGAAGCAAGAGCTCCTCTGAAAAGCATTAAAACTTCATGCCCGCTGGAATTAGTCTGCATAGACTTTTGGTCTGCGGAGAATTGCAGTGGTCGCAGCGTGGACGTCCTGGTCATAACTGACCATTTTACTAAGATGGCATGTGCTTTCTCTTGTAGAGACCAATCTGCTAAGCAAGTGGCAAAGATACTATGGGACAAGTTTTTCTGCGTTTTTGGCTTTCCAGAAAGGATCCATTCGGATCAAGGTGCCAACTTTGAGAGCCAACTGATTCGTGAACTACTGGAAGTTGCTGGTGTGAAAAAGTCCAGAACGACTGCATATCACCCGATGGGCAACGGTCATGTGGAACGATTTAACAGAACCCTGGGTAACATGATCAGGGCGTTGCCACCAAGGAGCAAGCAAAAGTGGCCGCAGATGTTGCAAACCTTGACCTTTGCTTATAACTGCACAGCCCACGAGTCAACTGGCTACGCTCCATTCTATCTAATGTATGGCAGAATTCCCAAGCTTCCAGTGGATGTGATGTTCAGCAGTATAGGAAGGGACTGTGTCATCACTGACTATGATACGTATGTGAGACGTCTGAGAGATGACTTAAAAGAAGCTTTGTCTCTTGCTCAAAGGAATGCCGAAGCCAGTCAAAGGCGGCAAGCGGACCTATATAACCAGAAGACAAGAGGATGCAGGATTGAAGTTGGCGACCAGGTTTTGCTGGCAAACAAAGGAGAACGTGGACGGAGAAAACTAGCAGACAAGTGGGAGTCCACACCTTATATTGTTGTTGCTCTCAATCCGCAATGTCATACCTACCACATCCGCAACACCCACAGTGGTCAAGAAAAAACTGTTCATAGAAACTTGCTTCTTCAAGCGAACTTCTTGCCGATTGAGGTGGAAGAATTCGAACCTTTGTTCAGTGATGACAGTGAACCAGACAATGATTGCAGTGGAGTAGTCTTGAGTGATGCTGTAACACCCACGTCTCCATGCAGCAATGCAGATCGAACTGCCTGTTGGGTTGCAAAGACCGTAACTCCAGATGATGTCCCAAACAGTGTGCCCCTTGGGTCCGAAAGTGCTCTTTCATTGGCAGTGAACCCAGAATCTTCAGGGACTGTTTTAACTGCAGTGCAAGGCGACTTGTGTTGTGATGATGTCACCGTTCATTCAAATGGGGCAGAGACTGATTATGACACACAATCACTCATATCACAGAGAGGTCCCATCAATGATGGTGTACTGACCTCTCTGAATCTGTTGATTCCTCTTCTAACCAAGTTGGATTACAAGTTAGAACTAGGTTCGGAAGACTTGTGAAGCCTGTGAATAGGTTAATTCAGAACATGACACAAAATGTAAAGACGACAAGTTCTGTCAGTGAGTTTGCAAGATCTTTATTGTCATAAATCAAGCTAAGATGCACAGAGGAGTCATATTTGTGAGTTCCTTTTGTCTAATCCAATTTTGTTTTGGCCCATTTTCTCACAGTGCATGAGATCCTGAGTTTACGAATTACTGTCTTATTTAGGTCACCATAATGGTGTTTGGGGCACCTTTATTGCAAGTGTGTCTAAGTAGGCCTGATCAACCTGTTTGGACTACTTTCCCTGTGGAGTGGGAAGCATATATGCTGCCATGACTAGTATATTAATTGACAGTTTAAGTTTTCTTGACAATTTTCCATAATTGATACCCTCATAAACAAGTTTTGTGAAGTTCAGGGGGGAGTATGTAGCTGGGCTAAATATTATAAAGTGTTGAATGTGAGTGAATTTCATCAAAACTTATTTATTTTGTGTTTTTCGTTTGTGTTCTGAGTTATAAGGTACAGTGTACATAGTCTATTCTACACGGAACCATATTTGCGGAATTTTGTGTTATTAGGAGCACATATTAGTGACGCACATGATACCTCGCGCGGTGCGTTGACAGCGCCATCTTAGAATCTAATTTGCCGCTGACGGGGTCAGATGTGTTCTCTCTCGCTCTGCTAACGAGAGCCTGAGTGAAGGAGAGAGACGTGTGTCCAAATAATTAATTTGTGCTCTGTGTTTCTGCAGAATAAAAAAAAACTGAGACCTCCATCGTCAGCATCATCTTTATTGAATAAATTCACAACCAGAGTAAAACCGCTACAGACGCATGCACAGGACATCACAGCAAGACCATCACTGCAATAAAACAAAGCAGTCCATCACTCTTCCATTGTTTATGTTTGTCTTTCAGTGAAACGCTCCAGTGTTACATTAATGGAAGTGCTATAGCACTATACCACAGACACACACTATACTGTCTGTGATTCTCAATCAATGAGCGTCACTTTCCAGGACGTTCACAGGGTTATCATTGTACCCAATGACACATGAGATGATCCTGTGCCAACGAATTATTTCATTGACCTTCAACCCATCTGAACCCAATGTATGACAGATAGCTGTTCGCTTAGTAGTTGCATGTGCCTGAAAAAAATTATTCCACAAATAGCCAAATTTGGATGTGATTTATACATTCCCTCGCTTTTTGTAGCATACATGTCAAAAGTTATATGAATGAAATCTGAATGTCTTTTTCACATGACAGTGCTTTGTTGATGTTGATACATTAGGAGAAAATGAACACGCAAACACCATTGTTGGCTCTCAACTGTTACTTTATTAGGATTACTTACCTGTTGGATTATTCCATTAGACTTCTATGAGCAAGTTACAAAGCTACTTTAAGGTAGAAAATAAAGGTATACATTTCAATAATAATTCTGTGAGATTCAGATTACCTGTGAGGGGAGAAAAAAAATCATACTTAAAAATGATTTTAGCATATTTTGAATACAAACAGGGTTTGTTCATTTCGGGTATTTTAAATGAGAATTTCCTTAAGTTAGAAAGGATAAGTGTCTGTGACCCGTTAAAAATAGGCTACTGTAATATTTGTTTTCCGGGGATTCATTTTAAATGCGCAAAAAGCAGCAAACAACAGAACATGAGGATTCACATGTACATCATATATCACATCACGCACCTGCAGCGCTTCTGCGAGCGGAGAATATATATATATAAAACGAATAAAGTGATTTAAAAAGTTATTGATATTTGGCAGGCGCTTTCCTATTCATAGGAATGTACAGGAACATCCTAGAGTTAACCACATTCATGTGTATATATTTTTACATGTATTGATTTTGATCACTCATTTGCTGAATTATTCCAAAATAATTTTGATTTAAATGAGTCTAAATGTTCCACTGACCAGATGCATTTTCATTGGGAATATGCCATTTGATGTGACAAGAGTACCAGAGATGATAGATTGTCATCTCTATTGAAGTTCAGCTTTATGGAAGAATACAATGATGTGCGGTAGTGATTACCAACGGGAATATAGACGGATAAACTCACACGCCACGCCTCCTGGAGCATGTTAAATACTGCAGTAGTGTAGAAATGCTAGAAACCAACAGTGGTGTGTAAATGTGCATCCATAGAATGGACATCGCTAAAATCGAAATAACATTATATAAATGGGAATATCATTTACTTTCTTTGATCTTTTTTCCTGAAATTCAAATAGAAAAATTTACCTTTTAAGAAACTGAATGTTTGCAGTGCATGTAATTTGCACTGCTTTACCAATCCATTGCATATGATGACTTTACTGAAGTTAATTTCCAACACATCATGTTCGTAAAACTTGCAACCTTTTAAAAGTACAATGTCATGCATTTCATTTTAGATTAGAAAATGTACTTGCATCATTTATGACAAATGCTACTTATGCATATTGCCTTACAGAATAGTTTCTGCTAAAAGGAAAAAAAAACACCTACCACTTTATTAATTCTTTCAAGCATGAATGAAACCCGAGACTTTCTTTGGTAGATCAATGCAGATCATGGTGTCTTTCCCTGTGTGCATGCTCTACAATATGAAAGGTGCATCTCTGACGGACCAATGTCTGTCCTCTAAACGTCCTCCACATTGAAAGAGCAGGAGAAAAAATCATTGTTAGATAAAACTCAAAACATCTACAGTAAATGATCATGACATGTAATGATAATACTACAGAATTTAATCTCTCACCTGCATCAAATGTCCTCTTTTCTTTCAAGTGCACAAGACTTGAGACCTGCAAAACAATTCAACAATTCCAAATTAAACAATGGATCCTTAATGACGAGCACTGCTTGCCAGGCTGAACGTCTAAACAGAACAGTGTATGTGGGTAAAGCAGTGTTGAAGGAGAAGAACAGTGCTGGAGGCGGAGTCTGAAAATAGGGAGGAGCTTCTCAAAGTTTACAACCATCCTGCAAACTCAAACCACAGCAGAATGTGCTTGAGATATATTACCATAACTCAGGAGATAATAACTGCTGGCTTGACATCTCACAAGACCGTGAGAAGACCCTTTTGATTTAAAAGAAATCTTAAACGTTGACCTTTCATCCTTGTGGTTAAGAAATGGTCTTAACAGCTAGTTGACCCCTTCATACATCCAGTAACAGGTGCATAACGCGAATAACAGATGAACATCGTATTTTATATGAATTGATCTTTGTTCATTTGCTTAATGAACTCATTTTTCGGTTGTACTTTATTTTACAGTATGTGCAATGACCTTTACAGTGTACTCTGCATAGTATAAGCTAACTACATGGATTAGGTTTAGAGGTAGTTTCAGGGTTAGTACATAGTAATTGTAATTACTATAAAAAGTACATGGTGTGTACATGCGAAACGCGACTGTAAAAGTACTTTACGATCTTTAATTATGCAAACCGAACAAATTGTTATGCCAAGAAAACAAACAATGGCTTCGGTCTTTTAACTCGATACAATGCTGCACGTCGGTTAATAATAAACACTTGTCTTGTGATTGTTTTGCCTCAGTTGGCCATGTAACTTAAGTAGTATGTATACGGCTTGCAAGGGTGCCAACATGTCCCACTTTGATGTTTATTTATGCGCTTGGAGACCTTTGCAAACGGGGCATTCACTATGTGTTCTCAATGTCCCTCTTTAGTTGCACTCATTTCGTCAGAGGCTTAGTAGGATATTCACAGGGTTATCTTTGTACTCAAGGACAATGGGAAGGAAACAATGTGGAACATACAAGACAGTGGTAAGAGGATGACTGACAGTCTGCCACAGACCTCCATGTGTTTCAGTGCAGACAATGCAAGTTGATGGAGTGCTGTGCACATAGCTGTTGCATATCATTGAAGATCTGATGAGAGTTCAGTAGTTTTAGGGGGAAATTTTTTTAAATAAAAAGTAACGGCATTAAAAAATGAAAGATGGCCTCGTGGGCAGTGTGCTGGCGCGTAATGCCGTTGTGCTTCAGGTGTCCCGAGTTCGAGTCCTTTCCTTTACTGTCCTATCTAAATAAAAGAAAACGCAAAAAAATAACAAATAATAATGAAGGTGACAGCATTAGAATACTGGTACCACAAATTCAGTATCTTGTTCACCCAAGAAAGATAATTATTCCAGCATTAACTCACCCTCATACATTTTAAACTTTTTTTTAAAACACATTTTGATAATATCTCAGTGTTTTTGTCCATACAATGAAAGCCAATATGGTATCCAATGTTCTTCTAAATATATTCTTTCGTTTTCCACAGAAGGATGAAATGCATACAGGTTGAAACGACATGAGGGTAAGTGATAACAGATTTTTTTTTTTTTTGGTTTAACTATCCATTTAAGCAATTAAGGTGTTCAGTGTTGGACACTGTATAGTGAAATCTCACTGAAGATGTACTTTATGCAGAGGCTTTAAACATTCGTGTCATCATATCTGAACTGAGTGGACAACATAGTACAGCTGAACACCTACAAGGCTTTGAATGACCTATGTTCTAGAAACTCTGACGCAGCTGATATCAAAAAGCCAAATTAGACCCTGTTCCTATCAAAGGATATGATGAATAGTAAGTTCACATTGAGGAGATGTTGTGCATACATTAATTTACTCAGGCAGTGACATCGACCTGCTGTAGACGTACATAAATGGATGCTGGTAGCAGAGATCACGCAAGCTGTTCTTCTCAATCATTTAGCAAGAATTTCACAGGTTATCTTTGTCCTCAAGTGTGAAGGCAAAGGAACAATGGTGTGTCAGCGAGTGAAGCAATCGCACCAGCTGGAAACTGACCTTGCTCTTACGGATTCAGCTGCTCGAGCAGATAAAACGCATCTATGATGGACAGTGTGAAATGACACTTAGTTTGTCCTTGAGCAAGGTACAGATCCGGTGATACAAACAACGAGATGCATTCTTTTTTGAGCATACACCTGCTAACTGATGTAAAAAACCATTGTCTTTTTTCAGTTTAGCAGACATTTTAATGAAGTCACATTAGCAGTTTGTTCATAGGTGCAATGGTAAAAGACAGCAACATTTTCTTACTTTGTGTATTTTTTCCAGTGCAAATATCTAAACATTCTTGGATCAAGATACATTTAATTGAGAAGCAAACTGACTTAAACTCTGGTTTATGAAAAACGTATCACAATAGTTAGTTTTTCCTTAAAAAACTTAGAAAAAATGTCTGCGAATGGGGTAAGAAAAATCTTCTTAAATTAAAGGGAAAACAAGATTTATCTTGCCCCATTGGCAGATATTTTTTGTTCTCATTTTAAGCAAAAACTCACTTCATTTTGATAAAAATTATAAAAATATATTTTATTATACGTATCAAGTAAATGATTTTAGATATTTATACTGGAAAACAAGACAAAAACACTAAGCAAATTATATTTTTTTTGCAGAGAGCAGAAACTTTTAGTTTTTTTAACATTACACCATGTGTTGAACTAACTTACTTTACAGAAAACTTGCTGAACAGATAAGACATTGCATTTTAGACTGACTTAAAGGGTAAATGAGTCAAATGATAAAGTATGTTGTTCCTTACTGGCACGAATGACACCCTATACTAAATAAATGTGCCCCTGCCTCCAGCAGACACTCAGCCCATCCAAACCGAGACACTAACATGCTTCAGAAAATTCCTGCAACCATATTTAGAGGACCTCTAACATTATAAAAAGGGGTGGAGAGTCAATGCTTCAGACAGGTTTTCTACTGTATCATCAAAAGGTAAGCCATAAGAGATGTCTCAGACTTTATGAAAGCCTGATCGTATTAACGATTCCTTTGGGGTTTATTACCTTTAAGGCAGAGATGTTTTTCAGGTTGCACTTTTGTTCATTAGTTATTTATATATATATAAATATATGTGTCCCCAGCACAGGTTCTGGAGAGGTGAATATAAAGGTAAGTGACAACAATGCAACATCACTGACCGCAATAGACCAATCTTATATGAGATATTACCTTTTAGAAGTCCTACTACTACACATTATCAAACACAGTGGGGTTAGGACACTTATGAAATGTTTGAGTATTGCATTAGATCACATCTGTATCTGGCATATAAATAATACTGAAGGATTTTTCTCTTCACCCATTTTTGCTCGGTGTGCTTGAATCAGTTCTCTCTTCACACAGGTGTACATAATCACATTAACTATCAACATGTTCCTTAAACTACAAAAACAACAACTGTATTTTACACTAAATCTAATTTTAGCATTTCAAACTGAAAATTGTAATTTTTTAACTTATTTTATGTTTCTTTAAAAAATGTGTTAATTTGTGAATCACCTGCGTCTCTCTACTAGAGTGAAGCTGTGATATGCTGAACAGAAATAGTGACATTACTACCTCATTATTGAAATATAATGTAGCTTTTCAGTACCAAAGCTATTTTACTGATAACATTTCATAGGTAAGCATTGACGATGGGTTTCTATACTCTTGTATGGGTGTGTGCCTGTGGACAAATGGATTCATTGCCACCAACAATTCTATTCTAATTCTATTTTGGCGCAACAGATGCTGATAAGTCAGCTTATCTGATGGGTCTGAACTCTGCTGATCTCATCAAGGGTTTGTGCCACCCGAGAGTCAAAGTAGGAAATGAGTGGGTCACCAAGGGACAGAGTGTCCAACAGGTGGAGACTACTTCTTGGTTAACATCCCTTCATCATTAACATAACCATAAAAAACACATTGTTCTATATCATTTCAATGTATTATCTTGGATAGGTGTACTACTCTATTGGTGCTCTGGCAAAGTCAGTGTATGAGAAGATGTTCCTCTGGATGGTTGTGAGAATCAACCAATCCCTGGACACCAAACAGCCTCGCCAGTACTACATTGGTGTGCTGGACATTGCTGGATTTGAGATCTTTGATGTAAGATGACATCAACTGATTATTGTTATTCAATATCTTCAGTTCTTTGTTACTTTGTCAGTGTGATGATACAATATATTCCACCTGCAGTTCAACACCTTTGAGCAGCTGTGCATCAACTTCACTAATGAGAAGTTGCAGCAGTTCTTCAACCACCACATGTTTGTGTTGGAGCAAGAGGAATACAAGAAGGAGGGTATTGAATGGATTTGCAGGCTTGTATTGATCTCATTGAAAAGGTGAGTTTTTAAATGTATGACCAATAAAGCTGTTCAGATAATTTCATTCGGTTCTGTTCATTTTAGCCCATGGGTATCATGTCCATCCTTGAAGAGGAGTGCATGTTCCCAAAAGCCAGTGATGCAACATTCAAAGCTAAGCTTTATGACAACCACTTGGGGAAATCAACACAACTTCCAGAAGCCCAGGGTTATCAAGGGTAGACCAGAAGCCCATTTCTCCCTGGTTCACTACGCTGGCACTGTGGACTACAACATCAATAACTGGCTGGTGAAGAATAAGGATCCTCTTAATGAGACTGTTGTTGGCCTCTATCAGAAATCCACCATGAAACTGCTGTCTATCCTGTTTGCTAATTACGCTGGTGCTGACTCAGGTGTGTTGCAGAACAGGAGGAGGCAGTGCAGGAATGCTGAGGAAAAAGCCAAGAAGGCCATCACTGATGCTGCCATGATGGCAGAAGAGCTGAAGAAGGAGCAGGACACCAGTGCTCATCTAGAGCGCATGAAGAAGAACATGGAGCAGACCATCAAAGACCTGCAGCATCGTCTGGATGAAGCGGAGCAGATCGCCATGAAGGGAGGCAAGAAGCAGGTCCAGAAACTGGAAGCCAGGGTAAGCGGCTGATGTTTTTGGAAAGTGTATTTTTTTCTGTAATTAAAATGCTTATTTTGTTCTATTAGTAACCATCTTACACATCTCTTAGGTGAGAGAGCTTGAAAACGAGGTGGAGCTGGAACAGAGAAAGGCGAGCGAGTCTGTGAAAGGAGACGCATCAAGGAGCTCACCTACCAGGTGACATTCTTTCACATACAAATAAATGTCTTTGTATTTATACCATTCATATAATTGTCACACAATGCAGTCACTGTGTACTCTATTTGCAGACTGAGGAGGATTTGAGTCGTCTGCAGGATCTGGTGGACAAACTGCAGCTGAAAGTCAAGTCCTACAAGAGAGCTGCTGAGGAGGCGGTATGCCTAAAATAATCATTTTTGTTCCCCCAAGGAAACTTTTAAAATTTGGAACACCTTAATTATTTTTTTACAAAATATTGGTTCATCTGCTTTTGGGACTTCAAAACATGCAATCTTTTATCGATCATGATAAACGCCAAATTTAAAAAAAATGAGTTCGTCATGCCATTTTGCTGTGTACTGAACCTATTCACTGCTCCATCAATGTTTCATGCCAAATCGCTATATTTCCTTGTTTAAAATGTACCTCACTCTCCTGACCTCACAAAGAGGCGCTCTAGCGACTGACGCTAAAGCTGTAGCCTTTGGCGTTCCTTGTTAGAGCGCGCCGCCTCCCGCGCCGGAAACCCGGTGTCGAGACCCGCTCGGTGTGATGGTGCGGACCCGGGGGGTTTAACAATCATTTTTAACATGTTCAGACTGAGCCAACAGATCATTTTAACATGATCAATTGAATATTAACAAAATGTATGGGTCTAGGTAAAAAAATGTCATTTTCATGAAAACTATTAAAATGGATTTATAGCGTTTTGGAAAAGAGCTCTTCATATATTGTTGTGTTAGGAGGAACAGGCCAATTCTAATCTGGGTAAGTTCCGTAAGCTGCAGCATGAGCTGGATGAAGCAGAGGAGAGAGCTGATATTGCTGAATCTCAGGTCAACAAGCTGAGAGCCAAGACCCGTGATTCAGGATCCAAGGTAACTCAATATACAACCATCATCAGTGACCTCAAGTACAATTGGTCTTACTTTGATTTAGAAATTATTGTGATCAATCAGAAAAACGGTTTGCCTGATCAAAGAGTTAAGATCAGTTTGAAACAATTTACTACTCAAAACCAACACTATTATTTAATGCATACCAGTGCATCAGGTAGTGACGTCCAAGTTTTTTTGGGGGGGGGGGGGGAAAGATAACTCTCTTAACACTTGCCTCACCAAAGTTACAGAGATACTATGGCATAAGCAGAATTACCTTTTAGAGCTGATGCTTAACTAAACAGTCTAATTAACAATAAATAATTGTGTTTTGTTCCGTCACTGTCATTCTGTTGCACTGCGGACGCTTCTGTCACGTAAACTAATTCCTCGTATGTGTAAACAAACCTGGCAATAAAGCTCATTCTGATTCGGAAATAAATACCTTCTACGACCCAATATACTTTTCATGTCTTTTCCTCACAGAAAGGCCACGATGAAGAGTGAAGCGCTGGCATGGATCTTTCTGAAAGGCTTGTTCAGTGTGATTTCATTATCTGTAGTTCTGTAGAATAAAACGAATGTACAAGTAACTCCCTGCTTCATGCAGTTTTTTTATTTAAAAAATTAATAATTTTGCATTCACCTTCAATGCATTGGGTGAAATCATGACACTTTAGGTAGGACTTTTAATCAAGACTTAACTTTTAGAGTTATCTAAGAAAATACTTGAAAACCAAGCACATAAAATAATAAGTCAAATATATTAAATAGATTATGCAAAAGTAGAAGCTTGACATGATCATAAAATACAAAAATTGTCTATTTGCTATTTTTTTTTATCAAAATGTTGATAAAAAACAAAATAAAACTGATTTGATAAAGTATGACACAAGGTACAAGAGGATGTTCTTCCATTTAGATATATTGTTAATGTATGGTTCTGTTCTATTCACATTTATTGATTGAATGTAAAGCTCTGAATGAAAGATAAATTGAAGATTACAAATATTGAAATGAAAACTTAATTTTCAATTGGAAGAGCACAACATTCCTCATTTGGAATATCTTGGTTTAGATTCCTTGCTCAGTATGTGAGTTTGGAAACATTTTGAGTTTAAGAAGCTCTGGTGGACAGTTAAAGACCCTAGTCTAAAGCCTTTTTTACTTATTAATGAAAATTCAAAGTTTTAACAAGACGTGTGAACATGAATACAATTGCTTGTTGATTTGGTTCCTTACGTTCTTGCATCTCAAAAAGGAAAACCCCATGGCTTACTTTTAATTACCAAATTAATCCTTATTTTTATAGGTAATATAGGGCAAAATAACTGTGTGTGTGTGTGTGTGTGTGTGCGCGCACTGGGAATTGTAATTCAAGGTGATGAGCAGGTCAATGATCGGCAGATGATTAAAGGTGGAGTCAGCCCTGAACAGCTGAGAATGGAGAAGTGAAGGGGAGAAAACCAACTAATCTGCCCATTGAAATTATACCATATAGGATACATGTTATTATAATGCTTCAGCGGCTGAATCGCTTATGGACAGTTTTTACTATAATGGTGGAAATAAAATAAATCTAGTTATCTTTACATAATTAAAAGGGGCAAAATTTGCCTTCTTATTGTATTTGAGGACAAATGGTTTGTGAATATGTGAACAATTCGAAGTATATCCTATTACCAAAAAAGAGAACGGAAGAAAACCCCTGATATTTTAAACCTCTTCATTCGGTATAAAATAAATCTAATAATAAGATCCACCTTGTGACCAGCAGCACATTGTTCTCCCTCTGTTGGACATGTAACGTCAGAGTAGTCAACGAGTGTGCTAACATCTATAACTAGATGCTTTTATTTATGTGCATGGAGCTCTTTACAAAGACAGCACCTGCTTCAACACTCAGGAAGAATTTGACACGGTTATCTTTATACTCAAGGGCAAACAGAAAGAATAATAAACATCACCGAAGCAGAGGTAAAGGTATATCTTGCTGTTGTTTGATTGGCGCCAACAGGTTTAGTTAGTTGTCCAAAGGTCAAATCCACTTTATGAACATAAACCAAATGATTTCTCCTGAGTATTTGTGCTTTGAATTTTGAAACAACACATTTTAGATAATATCCAAAAATAGTACTCTTTTTCCGCCTCTGCATGTGTAATAATTACACTCAAGTGTGACCATTTGTAAATCCTTAAAGAATCTCACACGGAGATCTTAGGAAGTGTCTTCAGTGCGTTTCATAATTAACACCCTTCAAACTATTAGACACTATGGCAGCAGGTATGAGGTGGCGAGTTATTAACACTCATCACACAGTTCTTGTTCCTCGTTAGACTGAGTGTCTTGCCCCCGACTTATCAGCTTGCAGGTCTTAAGGTTACAATAGCGCTCGCCTGTCTGTCTCGGCTCTGCTATTTGATCCTGCTTATCCGTATCAAGTGTTCAGTTGTATAAGATAATATTACATGTCCCGAACTTGAATACATATTTGTACCTGGAATGAAATTTATCGAGTTGAGTGTACACAAAAAAAGCAGCGAATGCCTTTAGTTATGAGCAGAATCTCTATAGAAAGGTCACTTGCTGTCGGTCAATGGTTGTAGTCGGGCAGATCATGCAAGCTGTGCCTTTCAATCAAAGAGAGGCACTCAACAGGAATGTCACATGGATATCTGTATGCTCAAGAGTACAGGGAAGAAGTCAAATGATCCAACACTGGAACAACACAAACTGAAATATTCACACCAGCTAGACGCCGACCTTGACCAGGCCCATCCAATAACAGTTAAACCGGTGAGGCCTCTAGTGGAAACCAAAGGAATAGTATAGAATCAATCTAATCTCTATAAACAAGACATTTGGAGAGAGATAACTTTTGGATTTCCCTATGCATTTTTTTGATACATTTTATACAAAATTGTTCCTGGCCATTTGCGTATATTTTGTAAAATCGAAACATTACCAAGAATGCACTTTCACTGTATGTTATGTACAATTCATAAACTATTTATTGGGATTTACCAATTAAGTATTAACGTAAACAGTTTTACAGAATCATTTGCATCAATTATACTAAAGTTGTAGTGTTCACTGCTTAAAACAGTACATTCTGAAAGTGTTTTATGTTTTGTTTCAGTAGATTTACTCCAATATTTTTCTTAATCTTAATAAACTCTTTAATGTGTTTCTATTTAACAGGTTCACAGAGGATAAGTAAGATTATTTATGGTTTATATGATGATACATATTAATATGTTTCTAACATCCACTTTTTGAAGCTCAGTAATGTTATTAACCCTGAGCCTGATATGAATGACACACAATACCACATTAACTCGCCCCCCCCCACTTTTCCCCATCATACCAACCCACCCTTCCAGACCAAACTGAGCAAGCAGGTCGCTTTGTGTGATGCCAACAACCATATTTAGAGTAACAATTGCATTATAAAAGACATGCCACGTTTTCAATTGTGTCATTGTTATCTTTCGTTTTGTGCAGTAAGTTGAGGGGAGCTCTGATTAATACAATAAATTAACTTTAAAGTTGTAGTAAACGGTCATAGTATTACTGACTTTACAACAGAAAGGAGGAATTGTATTTTCTGGTACTATTGTTTCTCGTAGTCATTCGAGTAATTGTTGGTCAGTAGTGCTTTGAACCATCTGTCTCTGAAGAACAGAAGAGTGGAAGTAAGTATCTTTTAGTCCTACTGAACAAGATAATGCTTATGTGCTTAATTTGAAATCATTTACACAAGTTGAAAACTGGTCATACAATTATGATCATGTCAAATAAAATGTTGTAAACCAACAGATCGGTGAAATATGGGGGATGCCCATATGGCGGAGTTTGGAGCTGCGGCTCCGTTCCTCAGGAAGTCGGACTTCGAGCGTCTGGAGGCCCAAACGCGCCCCTTTGACATGAAGAAAGCATGCTTCGTTCCTGATACTGAAGAGGAGTTTGTTAAAGCATCTATTATCAGTCGAGATGGTGATAAAGTCACCTGTGAGACTTCAAAGAAAGTGGTAAGTTTTAATAAGCTTCAGCTGTCGTATTGTGAATAATTAAATGGATTTTAAGTAATATTGTGTGTTTTATATATATATATATATATATATATATACACAGTGTTTATATATTAGGGCTGTCCTATCCTATACGTTTAATTCCTTAACTTAATTAGTTATAAAAAAATAACATGATTAAAATATTTTAACGCAGTTAATGCACTGGCCACGCCCCCAGGGCTGTACGTCATCTTTTGTACATTTCATACAGTTAACTGTTGATAAATATGATGCAGTGCAACAACTCCATAAATGCAGCTTTGCCCTAAAATTCAAGATAGTGGTGCAAAAATGCCCCTGTATGTGTTTTTGTCTCATATGTATATCATCGATATCACAGGAGCGCTGAGAGCAATATCACACGAGTGAATATCACAAGTTTAAATGTGATTTTATTCAACAGTTCAGTAAATAATAAGTTGATATTGTGCTGTATTTTAAACACAATATTGTCTGTTTTTGCTCAGTTTAGCAGATAACATAATTTCCTTTAAAGCCATATCAGAATTGTCCGTCTCCGAGAAGCACAGCGGTGTTTAGTTTCTGAATGAATCTGCCGCTTGAACGAATCAAATTAATTTACCGCCACCTGCTGGCAGATTTAGTTTCTTATTTAGAATATCATTTAATTAATAATAATAAGAATAACAACAACAAAACTAATTATAAAGTTGAACATTAAAGGTATAGTTCACCCAACAGTGTTTAATTCTGTCATCATTTACTCACCCTCATGTCATTTCAAACCTTTCTTTTGTGGAACATAAAACAAGGTATTTTGAAGACTGTTGGTAAAGAAGCTTTACGCTTTGGTTACCAATGACATTCATTGTATGAACAAACAATACTGAGGTGTTTCTCAAATTATCTTCTTCTGTGTTCCATAGTTTATGTTAGGCTAAATGTTTATGTGTAATACATTTTTTGTTGAATCAAATAAAATATTTCTAAAGCTAAAATTTGTAATGTCTACATGATACTTTCTCATTTGACAAAAATAGCTTTAAATTATCCTTTTTGGATATTTCCAATCAATTTCTTTTTGCGATTAATTAATCAAAATACCATGTAATTTATTAGATTTTTTTTTTTTTGACTGACAGGCCTAATATATATAAATATATATATATATATATATACACATACAGTATCTGACAGAAGTGAGTACACCCCTCACATTTTTGTAAATATTTTATTATATCTTTTCATGTGACAGCACTGAAGAAATTACACTTTGCTACAATGTAAAGTAGTGAGTGTACAGCTCGTATAACTGTACATTTGCTGTCCCCTGTGAATGATGAAAACGCCAAATTTTGAATAAAAATCCCTTAACTTTTGACTTTTTTTGACTTGTGCGAAAAAGGGTCAATGCGAATAATGGGAGATGGAAACGCATTTTTTGAATAAATTCCTCCAAGCGCATAAAAAAGTAATGTGACTTTGCGCTATGAGACAGAATAACTCGTTCACAGCATCTGAAATGTTGTTTTGGTCATTCTGAAATGCCTGAGCAAAGTCTGTCAAAGTATTTCTGTATAATTGTCTTACACAACTGTGTTCCCAAACAGCAGCATTCACCTCCGAAAGCAATGAGAGCATTTATTGTGTTTCGTCTGCTTGCTCTGAGGTGCAAGCAATTTTTCATATATGAACATTATTATATTCAGTTGCTTATCCTAGTTTTCTATAGTGCTAGTTTACCAAGACGATTTTGTTCTCTCTGACTCGTTGGATGAAAACGGTGCTTGTTCGCAAATGTTTTATGCGATATTCCAATTTTGCGCATAAGTTAAATTTGCAACTTTGGATGGAAACCCGGCTACTGTGACACTAGTTTGACTGTCAAAAAAACTGATGTTCCCACAGACAGTAGTTGTGAAGGAGATTGATGTTCACCCTCAGAACCCGCCAAAGTTTGATAAAATTGAGGACATGGCGATGTTCACCTTCCTGCACGAGCCCGCTGTGCTGTTTAACCTCAAAGAGCGTTACGCAGCCTGGATGATCTACGTGAGTGGAGTCTTAAAACACTCACACATTCACTTTATCACGTATGAGCAGATCTGAACCTGCTGTGAATCTCTTACAGACCTACTCTGGGCTCTTCTGTGTCACTGTGAACCCCTACAAGTTTTTGCCGGTGTACAACCAATCAGTCGTCAATGCCTACAGAGGAAAGAAGAGGAGTGAAGCTCCTCCTCACATCTTCTCCATCTCTGACAACGCCTACCAGTACATGCTGTCAGGTGCGTCTACGTTCAATATTTTATATTCAACCAAAAACAGCACAATCTATATCAAGTCAGTAAAAAATCTACTAAATTTCATGCATATTACATTAATAATTATAACTTTTGCTTTTACAGACAGAGAAAACCAGTCCATTCTTATCACGTAAGACTTTGTGTCTTAGATGGTTTTTAGTGTTTATTACCTTATTATGAATTATTTCTTAATATATTTCTAATACTGGTTTGTGTTGACAGCGGAGAATCCGGTGCTGGAAAGACTGTGAACACCAAGAGAGTCATTCAGTACTTCGCCAGCATTGCTGCTACTACTACAAAGAAGGAGACCAGTGATAAGAAGGTAAATTGTGTAGATCTGAATTAAAAATAAAATTATTCTACTGCCATTTTGTAGGATTTCCATTCATCATACACAAAAACGTCAAATGTTGTGTTTTCTAGGGAACTCTGGAGGATCAAATCATTCAGTGTAATCCAGCTCTTGAGGCCTTTGGCAATGCCAAGACTATCAGAAATGACAACTCATCTCGTTTTGTGAGTGGACAACATTTTAAGTTACAAATCAGTTTAATTTTTCCACTGTATTAAAAGACAATATTCCTTTCAAACAGGGCAAGTTTATCCGGATCCACTTTGCTGCCAATGGCAAGCTAGCATCTGCTGATATTGAGACTTGTAAGAAAGATCTTTGATTATTTATTTGTTTGTCTTTTATGACTCCTACTCTGTGATATGTGTGTGTACCCACTTTAGGGACAAAGCATATTTTAGGGACAAATTTGTGCCCAGAAATGAGCTATATAGGGCATCTGGGAATGTCTTAATTTGCCAGTCTAAATATATGAATAACGTTGTTACTGTTTTATTAATTCTGCAAATGCAGAATGTTTTCTGTTAAGAGTTAGCTGAAAGATGATTAATAATATATATTTATTTTATGCATCCTTTATTTGACCAGGATAGTCCCATAGAGATGTAAAATATCTTCTTCCAGGGAGTCCTGGCCAATTAATTAATCTAATTAATGGCAAATAAAACCTAAAATTACCTGCTGAATTTAAAATAAGATAAATTGAGAATTTAAGCAAAATAAAGAAAGTCATACAGGTTTGAAATGGCTTGATGGTGAGGAAATTTTTAGGTGAACTGTTCCTTTATTCATTTATTTTTTATTAATATGGAAATATTAAATAATTTAATGAAATTATATTAGAAATAAAACACTAAAACTGCTAGTAGGTAGTGGTAAATGGCGTAATGAGTCTTTGAGTCATTCATTCATTCGATTTGTTAAATGGTTGATCATTCAGAGTAATGCTCTCTTCATGAACGAATTGAATCATTGGTTCACTTGTTTTGTTCAAAAAGCTGCTTCATTAAGAAACAACACACCGCTGCGAGACGTACAACAGTTCTGCTGGGGTTTTTATAGGTAATATTGTCATTAGATAAAATTGAGCAATAACAGACAATATTCTGTCTAAAATAAAACACAAAAATAAGCTTAATTATTGAACTGTTGGATAAAATCAGTATTGCATTTGCACTTGTGCTATTTGGAAAAAACAGCACTCTTGTTATATCTCACTCGTTGCTCGTGTTATATTGCTTAACTATATCATATGAAATAGATATGAAACAAAAACTTATACAGGGTTAATTTTGCCCCAATATCTTGAATTTCAGCATTGTTAGTATTCTAACTGCACTGTATTGCTACATCAGTAGTTGCTCTGCTTCATGTTCATCACAATCAACGGACATGTAAAACGACCTGCATTAGACTGCATGGAATGTCCCCATTTAGATACAATGCTTATTTTGTGAATTCTAAACTCTATGAACAGATCTTCTGGAGAAGTCTCGTGTGACTTTCCAGCTCAAGGCTGAGAGAGACTACCACATCTTCTACCAGATCCTGTCTCAGAAGAAACCGGAACTATTAGGTGGGTAAAAATGTGTTAAAACCAAACAGCTATAATTTTGTTCAATACAAAAATGTATTAAAACATGATGTCTATTGTGTCTTTTCTCTCAGAGATGCTGCTGATCACAGCAAACCCTTATGATTATGCTTTCATCTCTCAAGGAGAGACACAAGTGACTTCTATTGATGATTCTGACGAGCTGATGGCCACAGATGTGCGTTATCTAAAAAATACCAATTCATTCCATTTAATAAATCTTGACATGATCTTTTTTAAGATCAAACTAGAATATGAGGTATCAATCATGTTATGATAAATCTGCTATAGGAAGCATTTACTGTGTTGGGCTTCACCCAAGAGGAGAAGAACAGCATCTACAAGCTGGTTGGTGCCATCATGCACTACGGCAACATGAAGTTCAAGCAGAAGCAACGAGAGGAACAAGCAGAGGCTGATGGGACTGAGGGTCAGTATAAGGAGAAAATGCTGACATATAGAAAGAAAATTCCTTAACGCCAACCATTTTTTATTATTGACAGATGCTGATAAGTCAGCTTATCTGATGGGTCTGAACTCTGCTGATCTCATCAAGGCTCTGTGCCACCCGAGAGTCAAAGTAGGAAATGAGTGGGTCACCAAGGGACAGAGTGTCCAGCAGGTGGAGACTACTTCTTGGTTAACATCCCTTCATCATTAACATAACCATAAAAAAAAAAAAAAATCTATATCATTTTAATGTATTATCTTGGATAGGTTTACTATGCTATGGGAGCTCTTTCCAAATCCGTGTACGAGAAGATGTTCCTCTGGATGGTTGTGAGAATCAACCAATCCCTGGACACCAAACAGCCTCGCCAGTACTTCATTGGTGTGCTGGACATTGCTGGATTTGAGATCTTTGATGTGAGTATTTGATTTTGTTCTCTATTAGTCACTCTTCTGGATTAAATTATCCAAGTTATACAAAATTTACAATAGATAAGCCTACAATAAAATGTGATACATTTTAGTAAAGGCGGTCATGAATATTTTAATATATGTTAGTGCTGGTGCAAGATAGTGTTTCTCCATAGCATTTTAAAGTGGCAGTTTGTCAATAGATTTAAAATAGATCGCACATTTTACCATCAGGTTCACGATAGGAATGGCTCACACAAATCTTATCACACTTTTCGAGCATCACTCATGCACGATTAAAAGAACTGTGCTTCAGTCATATTGTGCCAATAACTGCTCTGTTCAGTTCATACATGAAGTTAGCACTTATAAAATGTAAATAATTAATTAATAGCCTGATTTTAGGTTTCCATTAACCATGGTATAAATATTGGAGGCTTGTACTTGCTAGTTTTGGTTGTTGGGGGGGTTACCTCCCCCCATCACCCCGCAAACTATGCCCCTGATCTAGACACAATTCAGCTATGACCAGTGAGTATGGTTTCCAGATTTCTCAACGGGACTGTCCATGTAACATAAGATGGCAGTGTATACCTTTAAAGTCAAATTTCACTGGGCCTATTGATATAATTTCATTGATATCCAAATTGACTAAATGCACAATTATGGATTATATAATTCTAATGTATAGTTATAGACCCACGAGCTGGTTTGGCACAGGTTTCTTTCCTGTCTTCTATTGAAGGAAGTTGTGGGACAGTCTTTTTTTAAAGAGTTTATGTCAGCAAAATCCCAATTTTCAACTAGCTACTGCTGTTCATGGCAGGTGGTAATAGGGGAGGGGGTGGTCTTATAGAAAGTGTATTATGGGGCAAAAAGGTGTACTGTATATACTTGCCTAAATAAAACATGCCAAGACTGTTTTTGATACATTATTCTAGAACTGTTAATTTTAAATTGTGCATGTTTGATAAACATTTAGTCATTTTTTGGGAGGACATTGGCAATTGGATGTTATGGAAACAGATATATATTTGCAGATATACAGTTATATTTGCATAAACTTTGACTTCTCAAAATTTTATTAAAAATAACAATGTGTCACTCTGGCTATATATTTTCTACCTATGTTAAAAACACTGCTAATCTGTTCTAGTTCAACACCTTCGAGCAGCTGTGTATCAACTTCACTAATGAGAAGTTGCAGCAGTTCTTCAACCACCACATGTTTGTGTTGGAGCAAGAGGAATACAAGAAGGAGGGTATTGAGTGGGAGTTCATTGACTTTGGCATGGACTTGCAAGCTTGTATTGATCTCATTGAAAAGGTGAGCATTTTTTTTTAAAGATCTCAGGTGTTTAATCAACAATTCTCAGCTAATTTGAAACTCCTCGCTCTATTGTTTGCTAGCCCATGGGTATCATGTCCATCCTTGAAGAGGAGTGCATGTTCCCAAAAGCCAGTGATGCAACATTCAAAGCTAAGCTTTATGACAACCACTTGGGGAAATCAAACAACTTCCAGAAGCCCAGGGTTATCAAGGGTAGACCAGAAGCCCATTTCTCCCTGGTTCACTACGCTGGCACTGTGGACTACAACATCAATAACTGGCTGGTGAAGAACAAGGACCCTCTTAATGAGACTGTTGTTGGCCTCTATCAGAAATCCACCATGAAACTGCTGTCTATCCTGTTTGCTAATTACGCTGGTGCTGACTCAGGTGTGTTTTGTTGATGCCAAAGTGAGAAAAAGTCAAAACAAAAAAGGATATACCAGAGGTTAATTTTAATTAAAAAAAATGTTTCTTTAAACAGTCGCGGAGGGCGGCGGAGGAGGTGGCAAAGCAAAGGAGAAGAAGAAAAAGGGCGCTTCTTTCCAGACGGTGTCTTGCCTTCACAGGGTAACATACACAGAGCCTTTTATACAGAGTCATAATGAAACAAATATTTTAGTATGACTTGGGTTTCTTAATATCTTAAAACAACCTAATTATATGTGGGCAGAATGATGGATAACATCTATCCACAGGAGAACCTGAACAAGCTGATGACCAACTTGAGGGCAACTCACCCTCATTTTGTGCGCTGCATCATCCCCAATGAGACTAAGACTCCTGGGGCGATGGAGAATCCTCTGGTCATGCACCAGCTGCGCTGTAACGGTGTGCTGGAGGGCATCAGAATCTGCAGAAAGGGATTCCCCAACAGGATCCTGTATGGAGATTTCAAGCAGAGGTACATTCACTTATGAATACAAGACATCTAAGTTGCAACTGGGTCAAAAATGTACCGACTTACAATACAGTTGCAAATTATGCAACCAGGGTGGACACATTCCTACACAATCGATAGAGAATATTTTTTCCTAATTCCTCATTCAATATTTACCAAAAATACAAATTGTTATCCATCTATTATACAATAACAGATATCGTATCCTGAATCCTGCTGCCATCCCAGAAGGTCAATTCATAGACAACAGGAAAGGAGCTGAGAAGTTATTAGGATCTTTGGATATTGACCATAACCAGTACAAGTTTGGACATACTAAGGTACCCTAATAAAATGTCTTAATTCAGTTTATCTGAAAACGTAAATTACAAAAACATGAGAGAATGTAGCAATTTGACATTGCCATGCATAGAATAATTATTGGCATAATGTAAGACTAAATAGATTGACACCCTTTTGTTCCCAAAGGTGTTCTTCAAGGCTGGTCTGCTAGGTGCTCTTGAAGAGATGCGAGATGACCGCCTTGCTCTCATCATCACAAATATTCAGGCTAGAGCTCGTGGTCTTCTCTCAAGAATTGAGTTCCAGAAGATTGTTGACCGCAGGTACAGCTTTAGGCTATTAATATACAGAAGAATGCCGCTTGTACACAATGTGAAATATATGAAAATGTTTGTGTCACATTGCAGAGATGCCTTGCTTGTTATCCAGTGGAACATACGTGCCTTCATGGGTGTCAAGAATTGGCCCTGGATGAAGCTCTACTTCAAGATTAAGCCTCTGCTGAAATCTGCTGAGAATGAGAAAGAGATGGCCAACATGAAGGAAGAATTCCTGAAGTTGAAAGAGGCTTACGCCAAATCTGAAGCCCGTAGAAAAGAGCTTGAAGAAAAGATGGTTTCTCTTCTCCAAGAGAAGAACGACCTACAACTTCTAGTTCAAGCTGTGAGTTTACAAGCTTTTGATGAGTTTGTGATTGTGTTAAAATGAATGACAATTGGTTTTTAAAGCTATTCAGATAACATTACATTTTATATCTCTAAATAAACAGGAGCAAGACAATCTTTGCGATGCTGAGGAGAGATGTGAGGGCCTGATTAAGAACAAGATCCAGCTTGAGGCTAAAAGCAAAGAGCTGACTGAGAGACTGGACGATGAAGAAGAAATGAATGCTGAGCTGACTGCCAAGAAACGAAAGCTTGAGGATGAATGTTCTGAGCTGAAGAAGGACATTGACGATCTTGAGCTCACTCTGGCCAAAGTGGAGAAAGAGAAACACGCCACTGAGAACAAGGTCAGTTTTCAACACTGAACATGGTAGAGATGCAAGAGATTGTTTGGTAGGAGTCCACCAATGACACACAATTACACAATTCTACAGGTTAAAAACCTGATAGAAGAGATGGCAGCTTTGGATGATATCATTGCTAAGCTGACCAAGGAGAAGAAAGCTCTGCAGGAGGCCCATCAGCAAACACTAGATGACCTCCAGAGTGAGGAAGACAAAGTCAACACTCTCACCAAAGCCAAAGCCAAGCTGGAGCAACAAGTGGATGATGTGAGTGGTTTGTTGACAATTCCATTGTACATGAAAAAGGTATGACAGTTACCATGAAAGAAAACGCTGAACTAAATATTGTCATTCCAGCTTGAGGGTTCCCTGGAACAGGAAAAGAAGCTTCGTATGGATCTGGAGAGGGCAAAGAGGAAGCTCGAGGGAGACTTGAAGTTGACCCAAGAGAGTTTGATGGACCTGGAAAATGACAAACAGCAATTGGAAGAGAGGATTAAAAAGTGTGTTTTACACAGAGGGTGAAATAGTTATACAAGAAAGCAAATCACTATCTGAGTCCTTGTTAATATAGTTTATCAAATATTTTCTGCAACACAGGAAAGATTTTGAGATCAGCCAGCTCAGTAGCAGGATTGAAGATGAGCAGGCAATGGCAGCCCAACTCCAGAAGAAACTGAAGGAGTTGCAGGTAAACTTGATCAATTCTTAAAAAGATGGATAGTTGGACAGTAAAGATTACAAACTTTTAACTTTGGTTTTCCTCACATCAGGCCCGAATTGAAGAGCTTGAGGAAGAGCTGGAGGCTGAGAGAGCTGCCCGTGCTAAAGTTGAGAAACAGAGAGCTGATCTGTCCAGAGAACTGGAGGAGATCAGTGAGAGGTTGGAGGAGGCTGGTGGAGCCACTTCTGCCCAGATTGAGATGAACAAGAAACGTGAAGCTGAGTTACAGAAACTGCGCAGAGACCTTGAAGAGGCCACTCTGCAACATGAGGCAACTGCTTCTACACTGAGGAAGAAACATGCCGACAGTGTAGCTGATCTGGGAGAGCAGATTGACAACCTCCAGAGAGTGAAGCAGAAGCTGGAGAAAGAGAAAAGTGAACTTAGACTGGAACTGGATGATGTGGTTTCCAACATGGAGCAGCTTGCCAAGGCCAAGGTGATTTGCCTTACTTACATTAAGCTTTTACATTAAGAATGTAAAATTATACATTAAGCTTTTCAACTTGATTTATTACAATTAAATTCTATGCAGGCAAACCTGGAAAAAATGTGCAGGACCCTTGAGGACCAGATGTCAGAATACAGAACAAAATATGAAGAAGGACAACGCAGCATCAATGACTTTACCATGCAAAAAGCTAAGCTACAAACTGAGAATGGTGTGTACTCTGATAAGGTATTACTTTATCATGTGTATTTGTTAGAAAAAAATCTGTAATGTTATACTTCTGTGTAGGGGAACTTTCTAGACAGCTGGAAGAGAAGAATTCCTTGGTCTCTCAGCTTACAAGAGGTAAGCAGTCCAACACCCAGCAGATTGAGGACCTCAAGAGGCAACTAGAGGAGGAAATTAAGGTATATTTCAGTTTTTAAAAGGTCTTATTACCAGCTGTCCATTACAATTCTATGAATAATTGACTGGATATTTTCAATCCTCATAGGCTAAGAATGCTCTGGCTCATGCAGTTCAATCTGCTCGACATGATTCTGATCTGCTGAGGGAACAGTATGAGGAGGAGCAAGAAGCCAAAGCTGAGCTGCAGCGGAGTCTGTCCAAGGCAAACTCTGAGGTGGCTCAGTGGAGAACCAAGTATGAAACTGATGCCATCCAGAGGACTGAGGAGCTGGAAGATGCCAAGTATGAGCAGGAATCCCATACAAACCTACACAAATTATGTAAACATAAAAACTCTCTGTAAAGCGGTGGTTCTCTGTAACATTTCTTTAGGAAGAAGCTAGCTCAGCGTTTGCAAGATGCAGAAGAAGCTGTGGAAGCTGTTAATGCTAAATGCTCCTCGCTGGAGAAGACAAAACACAGGCTGCAAAATGAGATTGAAGATCTTATGGTGGATGTGGAGAGATCCAATGCTGCTGCTGCTGTTCTGGACAAGAAGCAAAGAAACTTTGACAAGGTGAATAAAACATACTTAGTGTATAGATAAATAATCTTTCTGTTTTCATCAAGCTCCAATGGTAGCTAATCCAAGTCTCTGAATCTATCAAACAGGTCCTAGCTGAATGGAAGCAGAAATATGAGGAGTCTCAGAGTGAGCTGGAAAGCTCCCAGAAGGAGGCCAGATCTCTGAGCACTGAATTGTTCAAACTGAAGAACTCGTATGAGGAGTCTCTGGATCATTTGGAGACCATGAAGAGAGAAAATAAGAACCTCCAAGGTGAAATTGATTTATTATTCATCTAAGCTTTCACATATCACATGAATTAAATGTTTTTTTTTGTGTATTAACCATTATTACCTTGCCTATTAAATAGAGGAGATTTCTGATCTCACTGAACAAATTGGTGAGAGTGGAAAGAACATTCATGAACTAGAGAAAATTCGTAAGCAGCTGGAGCAGGAAAAAGCTGAAATTCAAGCTGCTCTGGAAGAGGCTGAGGTACATTGGTTGTATTATCTGCATATATAATAGCTGAGTTTTTTGGTTTATCTGTGTATTTATTTAAAAGAACAAAATAAGGGGCATGCTAATATACACAAACAGGCTTTTTAATAAACGAGGTAATTGATCTTTCAGGGTTCCCTTGAGCATGAAGAAGGAAAAATTCTTAGAGCCCAGCTGGAGTTCAATCAGATCAAAGCAGACATTGAACGTAAGCTGGCTGAGAAAGATGAAGAGATGGAGCAGTCCAAGAGGAACCAGCAGAGAATGATTGATACCCTGCAGAGCTCACTGGAATCAGAGACTCGCAGCAGGAATGAAGCTCTCAGACTGAAGAAGAAGATGGAAGGAGACCTCAATGAGATGGAGATTCAGCTCAGCCAGGCTAACAGACAGGCATCAGAAGCCCAGAAGCAACTCAAGGGTCTTCATGGACATCTCAAAGTATGATGAATCTTCAACTAAGATTTTAATCTAACATTATTCTGCAGTCTATTCATTTGTAAAACTTGTACTTTACAGGATGCCCAACTGCAGCTGGATGACGCTCTGCGCAGTAATGATGATCTCAAAGAGAACATCGCCATCGTGGATAGACGCAACAATCTGATGCAGGCTGAACTGGACGAGCTGAGATCAATGGTGGAACAGACTGAGAGAGGAAGGAAACTGGCTGAGCAGGAACTGCTGGACGTCAGCGAGAGAGTTCAGCTCCTGCATTCTCAGGTATAACACATCTGTCCACATTTCACACTAACAAAAACTTAGTACATAATATCATATAGAGACTATATGAATGTCAATATTGTCTATGTTCAGAACACCAGTCTGCTGAATCAAAAGAAGAAGCTGGAGGGAGATAATACTCAGCTTCAGACTGAGGTTGAGGAGGCAGTGCAGGAGTGCAGGAATGCTGAGGAAAAAGCCAAGAAGGCCATCACTGATGCTGCCATGATGGCAGAAGAGCTGAAGAAGGAGCAGGACACCAGTGCTCATCTAGAGCGCATGAAGAAGAACATGGAGCAGACCATCAAAGACCTGCAGCATCGTCTGGATGAAGCGGAGCAGATCGCCATGAAGGGAGGCAAGAAGCAGGTCCAGAAACTGGAAGCCAGGGTAAGTTTATAAAACTTAGTTCTTAATAATGTTTTCTATTCACTTTCATGAAGATAACTATTATTTATGAGTATTTGGATTCAGAGATCAAATTCCTTTCTAAAGAACTGATACATTTGAAATCGATTTTTGGGTTGGGTAGGTGAGAGAGCTGGAAACCGAGGTGGAGCTGGAACAGAGAAAGGCGAGCGAGTCTGTGAAAGGAGTCCGTAAATATGAGAGACGCATCAAGGAGCTCACCTACCAGGTCACTTTCTCTATTCAATACGATATCCCCATCCTCAAACCACACAGCCCAAAAATAATAAAACGTCTATTTACAGACTGAGGAGGACCGTAAGAATCTGGCTCGCCTTCAAGACCTCGTGGACAAACTCCAGCTGAAGGTCAAGTCCTACAAGAGAGCTACTGAGGAGGCGGTAAGTTCATTTCTGGGTCATTTCTTTACTGTATATATCAGGGATCCTCAAATCTGGACCATTCCTGCAGAGTTTAGCTCTAACCCTAATCAAACACACCTGAGCATACTAATCAGAGTCTTCAAGATCATTAGAAATCACAGGTAGGTGAGTTTGATCAGGGTTGGAGCTAAACTCTGCAGCAGATTGGACCTCCAGGGTAAGATATATACTGGTCTATGTATTGTTTTTGCAAACAACCTTTTGTTTTTAATTAGGATTTAATTTTAATTGTGTATGAAATATGCTATATAAACAAACTTGCCTTGCCTAGGAGGAACAGGCCAATTCTAATCTGGGCAAGTTCCGTAAGATGCAGCATGAGCTGGATGAAGCAGAGGAGAGAGCTGATATTGCTGAATCTCAGGTCAACAAGCTGAGAGCCAAAAGCAGAGACACTGGCTCTAAGGTGAGTGTTTGTTATCAGCATACAAATGTTAATTGACGTTGCAGATGTGGTGCATACTATCTGAAATAAACTCTAAAGCAAACAAAAATTAAAAGGAACTAATAAAGGACTGTGTAAACCTACCCACAAATGTTTCAATAAGAAAATAATATGCTGTTGCCACAAAAGCCTTGATAAGCAAAGCTCCTGAATGCCAAGTTTATTGAGACCTGTTAGTGCCCTATTTTCATAGGCAAAATATATTATTATTTCTAATAAGATAAATTAATCTTATATATTTTCTCTCCCTTGAACAGAAAGGACATGATGAGGAATGAAGTTCTCCCAAGTTCTTCCAAAATCTGGTGTCTCTCTGAATCCATTAGTCTCTAGATAAATAGAATAAAGAAATGTGCAAATTGAACTTCTGCCACAGTTGTGTTATTTTAAAACTAAATTGCATTGTGACTAGAGGTATAAACTCTGTTTTACAGAACTTCTCATATCAAAAGTCAAATCATAGAGTCCAAATACTTGCAAAAACCCTTTTAATCAGGCATCAGCTAACTACTAAAAACTCTTATTTTGTCAAGATTAGTTATATGTATTGATGTATGCAATTAAATCCACATCATCTGCAATAATGCAGGTCAACCTCCCAAAACTCTAAGTAACAGCAAAGGTGATTGAAAATGGTCATACCATTATAGTACAATACAGTACATATAAAAAATGATAATCGATATAAAATCTGTAGATACTTGTATATAGTTGACTTACCTTTTCTAATGGTCGCAAATGAATGTTTCAGAAGAGTGAACTGTCCAGTACAGAACTACTCATTGGGTAGGATGGATGTAACAAATGCCTGTTGTTGCTCAAGGTGATGCAGTGGCTCCGACAGACGTGTTGAATAAAGGAGGAGTCTGGGAAGGGGGGGGGGGGTTACTCAACACTTGAGTGGATGAAGAAAGTGTGGCAATTTTAACACTTGTCACTTGTGCTATATTAAGAGTTCAATAAAGCTTAGCACATATTATATATGAGAGGAGCCTCTGACGCACATACTGTAAAACATCTTTAGGCAGTAAACAAGGTTTTTAAGGATGTAAAGATTTGAACATAGAAGCGTGACAATGCCAATTTTCAAGCAATGCCAATTTTCAATTAATTAGAGCCAATTTGTGCATTAAGATTGTTACATGAGCGCTAGCCTTAGCTTTTAAAAGGTCAAGGTAGTTAAACAATATGTCAAGTACGGCATTGTTCTCCCTCAATAGGTCATGTAACTTAAGTAGGAGTTCATGCCAATAATGGACATCTACTGATGTCCTACGTACTATGTCTCAATGCATAACACCACCCTAGCCGATCTCTTCCATCATAGGACTCAAAGGAATTTAACAGGTTATCTTTGTCCTCAAGGCTAAAGTAAAGGAAACAATGCCATGTAAACAAGACAACTTGAAGGGTATGGCCCCTCGGTCAGCTCTCTGAGGGACAGTGACAGGCATCAACAAGTGCTCTGAAGCATATGGGGGCTATCCGTCAAGTTTTCAACATGGCCATGTTGCAGCAGATGCACAGTGCATATAGACTTACGCTTGTCAGAATGCATTTTGTTCACACACACACAAACACGTTGGTTTTTATGGTTTACGGGGACTTTCCATAGGCGTAATGGTTCTTATTCTGTACAAACTGTATGTGCTATTGCCCTACACTTACCATACACCTAAACTTAGCCCTCACAGTCTATTTTCCCTCAAAAAAACTCACGCTGTATGATTTATAAGCGTTTTGAATAATGGGGACACTGAAAATGTCCTCATAAATCACCTTCTCCTTGTAATATCTGTCATACCCATGTCATTATACAAATTTGTGTCCTCATAAACCACATAAACACACACAGTTTTTATATAAAATCTTGGGTTTTTACTGTTAAAACAATTTAAAATCATTGGACACATTTACAAGTGAATGTTGATATTTAAAATATCCAATGCACACTGAAGCTATGAGCCTGGTTCATTGGATATTCCAGTCTATCATGATAATGTGTTGATGATCATGATTCATGACCATTGCAGTTTACAGCTACAGCCACCAGAGGGTGTCATTTGGTGATCAACTTTTTAAAATTTTAAGCAATATACAATGATTTCAAAAAGTAAGATCAGTAGTTAATGCATCTGTTATATTCTTGTAAATACATTTTGGTCTCTAGTGGTGCTATCATCATAACTGTGAACAAATTTCAAAATTTCATTTGAAGCAGTAAACTTGATTTGAGAATGTCCCAAAGAGCAATTTACACAGAAATAACATAAACAAAAGAGACACATGATCAATGTCACATTTACTGCAGTGACCAAAGTGACGGTAGTCTGAAACATTTACTCATTTAGCTTTGTTTCAGAATCCAAAAATGCCCAACCCCCCCGTAATTTCCCAAAATATTCCAGAATTTTGAACAAGTGTTATTTGATAATAACTCAGAAACTATTATGTTTTTTAATAATTATTTAAAATATTGTTTTTATTTTTACATTTAGCTAAATTTAGCAATATTTATTTTTGTCTTTTTTTTTATTCTACATATTTTTGTATTAATTTATACAACATACAATTTATTTTTATTTCAGTTTTAGTTCATTTTAGTACATCATTAAACTAAATGAAAATGAGAAATGTTGCCGTGAAATCTAGTTGGAATAAAATAAGTTTGTATTTTGTAATATTCTATGTCACTTAGTGTTTATTTTATTTATGGTTTTAATTTTAGTTAACTATAACAACCTTGAATCCCACTGAAACTATAATAATGATCATATCTGCTGGCTCATTCAGAAAATACATGCTTTTTCCTTGCCACTGTTGTGTTTATTGAATGTGCTGCAGTTTACGGTTTAAGAATTATACATAGTATTCCAGTCTTTTAATACAATTATTAGTAGCAAAACTAGCTGCATGGCCTGAAGCAGCAGAAGAAAGGACATCGAGACACAATGGATCCCTATTTAACTCAACAGATGCAAGACCATTCTATACCACTGACAAAAGGAAGCTCAGATTACAAAATGCATTCGCCACTGTTTCTTCCACTCTTATTCCTGAGTGCTGTTAAACCAGGGTAAGCAGACAGCTGAGAATGAGGCGCTGTAAAGAATAAGGGCCTAGAATAGACAGCCCAAGTGTTAAGACTAAGTAAGGTGCTTGTTGAGAGGGTGCAGAATAACTGAGAGACGAGAGGTCAAGGCAGGTCCGAAACCTCACAAAAGGTTGAGTGATGGCTCACGCGGCTCACCCACAAATCAATGCTGTAACATTAACGCTGTTTAGAAACAGATCTGGGGCTAAGACAGTTAGTTTGACCTGCACATCATGCTCTTTCTACTAAAATGGAATAATTATAACGAATAATCACCTCCATGTTACAGTACCTGCAAGACTGTTGTAATGTATTCAGAATACATTCACTTCTGTAAACATACAAATTGTTTTTTTGTATCTTACAGAATCCTTTTAATGTATATGCTTTGGTAATATTTCTAAAGCTAGAAGAATTAAAGAAGATGAACATGAATGGAGCTGTTCGTATGAATGCATGCACATGAACTTGGTATAACCTGTAAAACACAAGTGGTGGATTTATCATTGGGTAGTCAAGAAAGGTCATAGCTACAAACGAGAACAAGCAAGAGAGTCGCAACTGTCTCTGCATTAGGCGAGAACAAAAGGTCACAAATATCCATTGTTGCCGTTACAGCTGTCTACTGTTCTATGACAGTCATCTTGCTCGTGAGGCATTGTTACCTTGTCTTTATCCTTGAGCACAAAGATAAACCTGTGAAATTCCCAGTGCATGCCTTTCTCTCTTTGAGGACAGAAAATGACACCCAGTTCTAGAAAAGCATCCTAGCACAGCTGAAGCATATTATGTGTACGTCACAAGAAATATTTGCTCTATCCATAATGTGAGACAAAACATCGTCTGCATGGCAGACAGTTGTTAGTGGAATTTAATTAGGCTTTATATGATTATGATTTGATTTAAAAAAGATGGTGTGAAGCAAGTTTAACTGTGATGCATTATACAAAATAGAGTTTATTTTGTAAATGTAATTTTATAGTACATGAATTGGTATAACCTGTAAATACACTAAGTGGTGGATATATATCATTGGGTAGTACAAGATATAGGTCATATTCTAATCTAATACGAGAACAAGCAAGAGAGTCGCAACTGAAATAACAGAAATAGCATAAATAGGCGATAACACATACGGGACAAAAATAGCCCCATTGTGATTAAGATCCTTTCTGATCTTGCACACACACTACTGGCACACTCCACAAGCTAAACTACTGTGACTCACACAAATAATTTTTACAGCCCCCCAGAAAGAGCCACACACACACAAGAGACCCAGACCAAATACAGAGTCAGCGTCAGTCATTGTGCCTCTATATAAAGAGATATCATACAGCACAATGTTCACATCATTGTACCACCTAAAGGTAAGATGGTTTGTATTTTGATTGTTTTACAGCAGCACAGATAATTTTTTAATTCATGAGGACTGAACAATAGAATAGGATGAGTTGTTATTAATGATGTCTATTTTTCATTGCAAGGACTTGGACTTTCTTGGATTTTATCTGGTAAGGAAGGCTTTTATTATGGTCATCACTTTTTCTATGCAATATTTTCATTTTGGATCTTGTTTACTAATAGAGCAAGAGCTGATTAGAAATATTAGGTATATATGATGGACATGCCCATGATAATTATCTTAATTTGTACACACTAATATAGTATATAATAGGGATGTGCATCTCCATAACCGAGGCTGATTCAATACGTATCTGAATTAAAGATAACATATGAAGCAGCGACCAATGTGATGATGATTCACCTCTATTATGATGCAGTGTGATCTGATTTCGATTCGATTCAACACAATTCAATTCAATGCAATACGATGCAATGAAAAAAAAAGATGCTATGCAATTCAATATGGTAGATAGTTTGCTTTAATTTCTTTGGTTCATTGTAATAATTTGGTGGAAGATGCAGCTCTACCTCTGCCATGTTAATCTATATGTGACTTTCAGGACACGCTACTCGGCACACTCCACAGCTGAACTATTGTGACTCACGTCAAATAATTTTTACGGAGCCCCCCAGTGGTGATGAGAGAACATGCTTGAGACAGTTTAGAGACCCAGATATCAAATTTACAGAGTCTAGCGTCAAATCATTGTGTCACTTTCTAAATAAAAGTATAGCGCATCTACAAATAATGTTTACCGATGCAAATATGTTAGAAATGATGCATCGCAATACAAATGCCAACTTGTATAAAATGCACTCTTTTTAAAATCGATGCATTGCATCATTAACATTATGCTAAGGCGAATCAGTGAATTTGACAATCATTAGTATGCAGTATATATTTGTATAAGATTATATATATATATATATATATATATATATATATGTGCATGCACACAGATTTAAGGCAGCTTTAATAGCATTTTATCTGGTATGCGTATGCCTTAACTCTATAACTGTCGCCGTCCCGTATACGACGCCTAAATTTACTATGCAATATATTACCATTTTGGATCTTGTTTACTAATCATGAGCAAGAGCTGATTATAAATCGTTAGGTATATATGATGGACATGACTCCTAAATAGATAATTGTATCACTGTAATGTTGTACACACTAATTATGTAGGTATCAGTAATAGGGATGTGCATCTCCATGACCGAGAGCTGCACCTCAATAACGTATACTGACCATTAACAGAGCTCTGATCATATGAAGCAGCGACCAATTCTGATGATCGATTCACCTCTTTTCTGATCACATGTTTTAGTAATCATGATATATCGATATCGATTTGAACAGCAATATCAATCTCAATGCAATTCGATGCAATGTGAAAAAAAAAGATGCTATGCAATTCGGACATATGCGTTACCATAGAAATGGTACTTTAAATATTTTAGCGGCTCCTCCCCTTGTAAGTGGATTTGGTGTCATATGCCAAATGTATCTACGGTCTTATAGAATCACAACTGTTAATCTATAATGTTGACAAAATACATATCATTGGACACGCCTCGAGTCTCAAGATTCCATATTGTGGTACGTCATATTTACGTGATAAGCAGTGGTGAGTGGAAGAGAACATGCTTGATACAGTTTAGTGAGGAGATATCAATTTACATAATAAAATTCAATGGTGTTTGAATTGCACCGGTGGCTGTTTATGGTATAACGCCTAAAAAATATTGCATAGTACAACCTCAATTTGTTATATTCAACTTCGAATTTGGAACACAACTTATGTTAGAACATGATGGCATCGCAATTTAAATGCCAACTTTGTATTAAAATGCACTCTTTTGTAAAATCGATTATATGTATCATTATACAATAATAATTGCTATATTACGATTTTATTCAGTGAATTTGACAATCATTGTATAACTTATTTTACTTTAATTTGTATGAAGATTATTTCACTTCTGCAATAATCTGCTGATTGTCTTCTTTAAAAAGAGACCAACCTTAGGTCTGTATTCAAAAGCATTCATGAATTATAACAATTTAACTTTAAATGGTGCACTTTCAAGTTTTTCAAAAAGGGGGGGTGACAGTTAAGGGGTTAACTGACGGCATAACTAGGACATTGCATGCACGTAGTTTCTTTCTGTTTGATATGAAATGACACAGGCTACAGTGCGTGCCGGCACATTTGTGCGTGTATTTGAAGAGCATGCGCTATGAGCACAGTATCTTTTCCGTGCTCGCTTAACTCGAGCCTGGCGCGGAGGCGGCGTTAGAGCGAGTGTCTGAAACGTCTCCCGTTTGAAGTGGTCATAAAGACGTTCTGCATCTAAATAAACACAATACTTTTCAAGAAAATAGAGAGGTAAATATTATTAACGCATTAATCAGAAAAAAATGTATTGCCTGCATTAACACACTAATTTTGACACCACTAATATATTTATATATATTTTTTTATTGTAAACAGGTTTTATAAGTTCAGAGAATCTTGTCATCTTTGCCTCAGCCTGACTGAAAGATGGGGGATGCTTTGATGGCGGAGTTTGGAGCTGCTGCTCCGTTCTTACGGAAGTCAGACAAGGAGCGTCTGGAGGCCCAAACTCGGGCCTTCGACATAAAGAAGGAATGCTTTGTGCCTGATGCTGAGGTGGAGTATGTCAAAGGCATTGTCACCAGTAGAGAAGGTGACAAAGCCACTGTTAACACTGAATTTGGAAAGGTAAGGTCTAATCTCTGGATTGTTCACACAAAGCAATGGTATCAATGTAGAATAGATTTGCAGTGTGAATGTTAAAACATTTTGGTGTGGCTTCCACAGACAGTAACTGTGAAGGAGATTGATGTTCACCCTCAGAACCCGCCAAAGTATGATAAAATTGAGGACATGGCGATGTTCACCTTCCTGCACGAGCCCGCTGTGCTGTTTAACCTCAAAGAGCGTTACGCAGCCTGGATGATCTACGTGAGTGGAGTCTTAAAACACTCACACATTCACTTTATCACATATGAGCAGATCTGAACCTGCTGTGAATCTCTTACAGACCTACTCTGGGCTCTTCTGTGTCACTGTGAACCCCTACAAGTTTTTGCCGGTGTACGACCAATCAGTCGTCAATGCCTACAGAGGAAAGAAGAGGAGTGAAGCTCCTCCTCACATCTTCTCCATCTCTGACAACGCCTACCAGTACATGTTGTCAGGTGATGATCTGACTTGTAATATTTTTTGGAGATTTATAATGCAACGTGCATATACATTACAAAGAAACGTTCTTGTTTTTTTTCCTCACAGATAGAGAAAACCAGTCCGTCCTGATCACGTACGTAATGCTTATCATGATGTAGTATAACAGTCCTCCTTTCACCAATATTTTCTTTCTATGCTGCTTATTATGAGAATTTGAATGAGATGTTTTTATTCTAAGTGGAGAATCCGGTGCTGGAAAGACTGTGAACACTAAAAAAGTCATCCAGTACTTTGCGAGCATTGCAGCAACCGGCAAAAAGGATCCATCAGCGGAGAAAAAGGTGTTTAATTCGCAAAGAATGGCTAATGCTGAATGAATGAATATACCTTTGCATAGCATACAATTTCTTTTTTTATAAATTAATGATGTCAACATAAATATATCTTCCCGTACCTTTGTTTTAATGTAAGGAAATATTAATTAATGTATGAAGTATGAATTTTAACAACTGTTTTACACAATTCATATTCAAATTTGATGCTCAGGGTACTTTGGAGGATCAAATCATCCAATGTAATCCTGCTCTGGAGGCTTTTGGTAATGCCAAGACCATCAGAAATGACAACTCTTCCAGATTTGTAAGTGTGGTTCACATTGGTGTTGTCATTGTATATTGGTTTCAGGATATTTTTTATCAGCATGTTATGCTATGTTTACAGGGTAAATTTATCCGTATCCATTTTGGCATCAGTGGAAAGTTATCTTCTGCTGACATTGAGACTTGTAAGTACTTTACTGCCCAACATCATTTCAACAATCACACATTGATGAAATGTATCTGTTTCGTTATTCATCTATGCATCAATTCATTTAGATCTTCTGGAGAAGTCTCGTGTGACTTTCCAGCTCAAGGCTGAGAGAGACTACCACATCTTCTACCAGATCCTGTCTCAGAAGAAACCGGAACTGCTGGGTAAAATCACCCGTCATTTCTATTACATTACGGTCTCAAATTACTGTCTTTTTTATCTCTGTTCCCATTTCTCCTTAGAGATGCTGCTCATCACCAACAACCCCTTTGACTACTCCTTCATCTCCCAAGGAGAGACAACAGTGGCTTCTATTGATGACCGTGACGAGCTGATAGCCACTGATGTGGGTGTTTGTTAACACTACAAGATACCATGTTATAAAATATTAGAAGAAATAGTCCACCCAAAATAAAAAAATCAGTCATTAGGACTTTTGACTTTTTTGTCCTGGCTTTTCCATACAGTAAAAACATATGATGATCAGGGGCTATCAAGCTCCAAAAAGTAAAGGTCCACACAACTTGTTCCTCCGAAGCTATGATAGTTTTGTGAAAGGAAAAGAGTAGCGTGAACATGTTGGAAAAACATCTCCTTTTGTGTTCCACAGAAGTCGGTCATTCAGGTTTATAAAGACTTGAAGATGACTAAATTATTCTCAATTTGGGCCATCTATTCCTTTAAAGAGTTTAAAGGATGTTTTTTAATGTACTTGCCAAAAAGAAGAATATTAAGCATTTTAACACGCTCTGTACATTTGTTGTAGGAAGCGTTTGATGTGTTGGGCTTCACCCAAGAGGAGAAGAACAGCATCTACAAGATGGTTGGTGCTGTCATGCACTACGGCAACATGAGGTTCAAGCAGAAGCAACGAGAGGAACAGGCAGAGGCTGATGGGACTGAGGGTAAAATCAATTGCAATCTCAACTTTATAAATGGAAAAAGTCTAAGATATTTTGTATATAGAGTCATAGCTCTGTATTCTTTTTTTAACATGTAGAAGCTGACAAAGTCGCATATCTGATGGGCCTAAACTCAGCTGACTTGATCAAGGGTTTGTGCCACCCGAGAGTCAAAGTAGGAAATGAGTGGGTCACCAAGGGACAGAAGTGTCCAGCAGGTAACAAATGAAAATAATATTTTGAATAACATTTAATAATAACGCTTTACAATAAGGTTCATTAGTTAACATGAACTAAGAATGAACAATACTTATACAGCTTTTATTAATCTTAGTTATTTAAAAATGTTTTAATGTTCTTCCACTCCACTCAGGTGTACTACTCTATTGGTGCTCTGGCAAAGTCAGTGTACGAGAAGATGTTCCTCTGGATGGTTGTGAGAATCAACCAATCCCTGGAGACCAAACAGCCTCGCCAGTACTATATTGGTGTGCTGGACATTGCTGGATTTGAGATCTTTGATGTAAGATGATATCAACGGATTATTGTTATTCAATAACTTCAGTTCTTTGTTACTTACCTTATATTCCACCTGCAGTTCAACACCTTTGAGCAGCTGTGCATCAACTTCACTAATGAGAAGTTGCAGCAGTTCTTCAACCACCACATGTTTGTGTTGGAGCAAGAGGAATACAAGAAGGAGGGTATTGAGTGGGTGTTCATTGACTTTGGCATGGACTTAGCTGCTTGTATTGAGCTAATTGAGAAGGTGGGTGAATATTAATGAATATAATGTGGGGGGTGGGGGGTCCTATTTTTTGTTATACTGACTGTCACAACCTACTTCTCATTTTAGCCCATGGGTATCATGTCCATCCTTGAAGAGGAGTGCATGTTCCCCAAAGCCAGCGATGCAACATTCAAAGCTAAGCTTTATGACAACCACTTGGGCAAAAACCCTAGCTTCCAGAAGCCCAGGATTGTCAAGGGTAGACCAGAAGCCCATTTCTCCCTGGTTCACTACGCTGGCACTGTTGACTATAATATTTCAAACTGGCTGGTGAAGAACAAGGACCCTCTCAATGAGACGGTTGTAGGGTTGTTCCAGAAGTCAACTCTTAAGATGTTGGGTATTCTGTTTGCCAATTATGCTAGTGCTGATGCAGGCAAGTACACACTGAAGTGTGACATGAACATATAATATGCACTAATTGTACTGTATAATAGTAACAACAAAAAAATATGTATTTCACATCTTCAGATGCTGGAGGTAAGAGTGCCAAAGGTACCAAAAAGAAGGGTTCTTCATTCCAGACAGTGTCAGCCCTCCATAGGGTATGTAAGATTATTTAATAATATAACACTGCTTTGTTTCACATGGTTTTATTACATATAAATTCAATAGTATGGTCTACTAACAGGAGAACCTGAACAAGCTGATGACCAACTTGAGGGCAACTCACCCTCATTTTGTGCGTTGCCTGATCCCCAATGAGACTAAGACTCCTGGGGCGATGGAGAATCCTCTGGTCATGCACCAGCTGCGCTGTAACGGTGTGCTGGAGGGCATCAGAATCTGCAGAAAGGGATTCCCCAACAGGATCCAGTATGCAGATTTCAAACAACGGTACGTATGAAACTAAATGGCTTTTATGGTCTACAAAACAATGTTATGTGTTCTTAAGTTATTGCAAATTTCATCACCAACTCTGTTTACAGCATTTGCTAGAAATAAACAAATACATAAAAAAAAAAAATGCACTTAAAGCATAACATGATTGTTAATGTGTTTCTTTTTTGTAGGTACCGGATCCTAAATCCTGCTGCTATCCCTGAGGGACAGTTCATTGATAATAAGAAGGGTGCAGAAAAACTTCTGGGTTCTCTGGATATTGATCACAGCCAGTACAAGTTAGGACATACTAAGGTATTTTTATATTAACAATAACTTTTTACAAAGGCGCTGTTCTATTTTCATTCTTTTTTACACAAAATTATTTGCTATTCAGGTGTTTTTTAAGGCTGGTCTTCTGGGTGGTCTTGAGGAGATGCGAGATGACCGCCTTGCACTTATTATTACTGGAATTCAGTCCAGGTCTCGTGGTTTTCTGGCAAGACTTGAGTTCCAGAAAATTGTGGATAGAAGGTTAATTTTAAGCTCTTACTCAGACTATATTTCTTTTCTCCAACTTACAATTTATAATGTAAGACTGAACATTCTTATTTAATATATACAGAGATGCCTTGCTTATTATCCAGTGGAACATACGTGCCTTCATGGGTGTCAAGAATTGGCCCTGGATGAAGCTCTACTTCAAGATTAAGCCTCTGCTGAAATCTGCTGAGAGTGAGAAAGAGATGGCCAACATGAAGGAAGAATTCCTGAAGTTGAAAGAGGCTTATGCAAAATCAGAAGCCCGCAGAAAAGAGCTTGAGGAAAAGATGGTTTCTCTTCTCCAAGAGAAGAATGACCTTCAGCTTTCAATGCAGTCTGTAAGTTTGCGTGGGTCTAAAATTCTGCACTTTTTCCACAAGTCAAATATATATATATATAAATATTAAATACAGTAGGGTATTAACAAATTAACAAATATCCTGCTTTAGCAAAGCCTAACAGTCCATGACTGTGATTAACGCGATTGTTTTTTTTAAATAGCTTGACAGCAAATATATTTACACACACATATATATATTTATTTTTTGCTCTAATAGGAGCAAGACAATCTAATAGATGCTGAAGAAAGATGTGAGGGTCTGATCAAAAGCAAGATCCAGCTTGAGGCTAAAACCAAAGAGCTGACTGAGAGACTGGAGGATGAAGAAGAAATGAATGCAGAGTTGGTAGCAAAGAAACGAAAGCTTGAGGATGAATGTTCTGAGCTCAAGAAGGACATTGATGATCTTGAGCTCACTCTGGCCAAAGTGGAGAAAGAGAAACACGCCACTGAGAACAAGGTCAGTTTTCAACACTGAACATGTTAGAGATGCAAGAGATGGTTAAGAGTCCCTTAATACAATGACACACTTGTATAGGTTAAAAACCTGACAGAAGAGATGGCAGCTTTGGATGAGATCATTGCTAAACTGACCAAGGAGAAGAAAGCTCTGCAGGAGGCCCATCAGCAAACACTAGATGACCTCCAGAGTGAGGAAGACAAAGTCAACACTCTCACCAAAGCCAAAGCCAAGCTGGAGCAACAAGTGGATGATGTAAGAGCCAGAAAACATAACACTAAGAAAATGCATATATATTTTTTAATTCTAATTATTTCGGATTAAATTTAGCTTGAAGGTTCTCTGGAACAAGAAAAGAAAATCCGAATGGATCTTGAGAGAGCTAAAAGAAAGCTTGAGGGTGACTTGAAGTTGAATCAAGAGAATTTGATGGATTTGGAAAATGATAAGCAGCAGATGGAGGAGCGGATAAAGAAGTAAGTTATATTATAAAGTATTTAAATTCCAATTTTAATTAAAAAACATTTTAATCCATTTTTGTGTTATCCTGTTTAATTGCCAGAAAAGACTTTGAAATAAGCCAGCTCAATAGCAAGATTGAAGATGAGCAGGCAATGGGAGCCCAACTCCAGAAGAAACTGAAGGAGTTGCAGGTCAAATTAATAATTCTAAAAAGGTTAGGAATTTAGGAATTCTAGCTTTACCTTTGGTTTTCCTCACATCAGGCCCGAATTGAAGAGCTTGAGGAAGAGCTGGAGGCTGAGAGAGCTGCCCGTGCTAAAGTTGAGAAACAGAGAGCTGATCTGTCCAGAGAACTGGAGGAGATCAGTGAGAGGTTGGAGGAGGCTGGTGGAGCCACTTGCTGCCCAGATTGAGATGAACAAGAAACGTGAAGCTGAGTTACAGAAACTGCGCAGAGACCTTGAAGAGGCCACTCTGCAACATGAGGCAACTGCTGCTACACTGAGGAAGAAACATGCCGACAGTGTAGCTGATCTGGGAGAGCAGATCGACAACCTTCAGAGAGTGAAGCAGAAGCTGGAGAAAGAGAAGAGTGAGTTCAGACTGGAACTGGATGATGTGGTTTCCAACATGGAGCAGCTTGTGAAGGCAAAGGTGAGTGAAAGAAATGATGCTATGAATCTAAATGACCCAGTGAAAGAAAGCAATCAACGATCTTATAATTCGTCCTTAAGGCAAACCTGGAGAAAATGTGCAGAACTCTGGAAGACCAGATGAGCGAGTACAGAACTAAGGCTGAAGAAGGCCAGCGCACAATAAATGACTTTTCCATGCAAAAAGCCAAGCTGCAAACTGAGAATGGTAAGAAAACAAAATATTACATTATGTTACCAAAGGTGCCATAATGATACTTTTTCTAATATTGTATTTCAGGTGAACTATCCAGACAGCTAGAGGAGAAAGACTCACTGGTGTCTCAGTTAACCAGAGGCAAGCAGTCCAACACTCAGCAGATTGAAGATCTTAAAAGGCAACTAGAGGAGGAAATCAAGGTTTTGAAAATCTCTTTCTCAGTCCAATTTTTTTTCCAAAAGGTTTAATTAATTAGACATAAAATTCACTGGCACCAAATATGTGTTTGTCCACAGGCTAAGAATGCCTTGGCCCATGCAGTTCAATCTGCTCGTCATGATTCTGATCTGCTGAGGGAACAGTATGAGGAGGAGCAAGAAGCCAAAGCTGAGCTGCAGCGGAGTCTGTCCAAGGCTAACTCTGAGGTGGCTCAGTGGAGAACCAAGTATGAAACTGATGCCATCCAGAGGACTGAGGAGCTGGAGGATGCCAAGTAAGAAACAACGAGTATTTAAATCTTAAGAGGTTTGGCCTTTAGTAACAATACACAAAATATCTTCTGACTTTTCCACTAGGGTTTGCAGCATTTAAACATGTTCAAATACAGTGTAATGAATGATGTGTCAGATGTATGATATATTTTGTTTTTTAATTATTTATTACAGGAAGAAGCTGGCTCAGCGTTTGCAAGATGCAGAAGAAGCTGTGGAGGCTGTTAATGCTAAATGCTCCTCACTGGAGAAGACCAAACACAGACTGCAAAATGAGATTGAAGATCTTATGGTGGATGTGGAGAGATCCAATGCTGCTGCTGCTGTTCTGGACAAGAAGCAAAGAAACTTTGATAAAGTAAAGAGAGAATGTCATTACCTTAAAAACCAGTGACACCTCACTTAAACTTTATACTTAAACTTTTTTAAACAAAAAAGCATTTGAAGTTATACATGTCTAACTATGGAGAGTGTCAAGTACAATTCTTTAATATTATTTGGCTCTGTTAAATTTAACCAGGTCCTGGCTGAGTGGAAGCAGAAGTATGAGGAGTCCCAAACTGAACTGGAAAGTGTCCAAAAAGAAGCTAGGTCTCTGAGCACTGAACTCTTTAAATTGAAAAACTCATATGAGGAGTCACTGGACCACCTGGAGAGCCTGAAGAGAGAGAACAAAAATCTCCAAGGTAAGGATGGTTTTACAACTCCAAACATAAGTTTACTTTCTTGCATTTGTGAGGTCATGTGTTATTTCTATCGCATAGAGGAAATCTCTGACCTCACTGAGCAACTTGGTGAGAGTGGGAAGAATATTCATGAGCTGGAGAAAGTTCGGAAACAACTGGAGCAGGAGAAACAAGAGATACAATCTGCTCTGGAGGAGGCCGAGGTAAAAGAAAAACAGCACTTTCCCCCTAAATTCATATTCATCTGACATTTCTTCAAATTACACATTTTTCCTCTTCATAGGGTTCCCTTGAACATGAAGAAGGCAAGATACTTAGAGCTCAACTGGAGTTCAATCAGATTAAAGCTGAAATTGAACGTAAGCTGACTGAGAAAGATGAGGAGATGGAGCAGTCCAAGAGGAACCAGCAGAGAATGATTGATACCCTGCAGAGCTCACTGGAATCAGAGACTCGCAGCAGGAATGAAGCTCTCAGACTGAAGAAGAAGATGGAAGGAGACCTCAATGAGATGGAGATTCAGCTCAGCCAGGCAAACAGACAGGCATCAGAAGCCCAGAAGCAACTCAAGGGTCTTCATGGACATCTCAAAGTATGATGAATCTTTAACTCAGATTTTAATCTAATATTATTCTGCAGTCTATTCATTTGTAAAACTTGTCCTTCACAGGATGCCCAACTGCAGCTGGATGATGCTCTGCGTGGTAATGATGATCTCAAAGAGAACATCGCCATCGTGGATAGACGCAACAATCTGATGCAGGCTGAACTGGACGAGCTGAGATCAATGGTGGAACAGACTGAGAGAGGAAGGAAACTGGCTGAGCAGGAACTGCTGGACGTCAGCGAGAGAGTTCAGCTCCTGCATTCTCAGGTATAACACATCTGTCCACATTTCACACTAACAAAAACTTAGTACATAATATCATCTAGAGACTATATTAATGTCAATATTGTCTATGTTCAGAACACCAGTCTGCTGAATCAAAAGAAGAAGCTGGAGGGAGATAATACTCAGCTTCAGACTGAGGTTGAGGAGGCAGTGCAGGAATGCAGGAATGCTGAGGAAAAAGCCAAGAAGGCCATCACTGATGCTGCCATGATGGCAGAAGAGCTGAAGAAGGAGCAGGACACCAGTGCTCATCTAGAGCGCATGAAGAAGAACATGGAGCAGACCATCAAAGACCTGCAGCATCGTCTGGATGAAGCGGAGCAGATCGCCATGAAGGGAGGCAAGAAGCAGGTCCAGAAACTGGAAGTCAGGGTAAGCGGCTGATGTTTTTAAAAACAAGTCTAATTTGTTTTCTGTAAAATTCTAACTGTTAAATACATTTTTTTTGTACATCTGTTAGGTGAGAGAGCTGGAAAGTGAGGTGGAGATAGAACAGAGAAAGGCCAGTGACTCAGTCAAGGGGGTTCGTAAATATGAGAGACGCATCAAAGAACTCACCTACCAGGTAGGAAAAATATTGCTTATAAGCATATTTTTGCATTGTTATTTATTAAATACATAAATGTATCCCATTTATTAAATGCATATAATGCAGTTTTACAATATTTAAATATATAATGCATACTTAATTTTCTTTTGCTTTGCATAGACTGAGGAAGACCGAAAGAATCTGGCACGCCTGCAGGACCTGGTAGACAAACTCCAGCTGAAGGTCAAGTCCTACAAGAGAGCCACTGAGGAGGCTGTGAGTACTTTCCCCCCATGATATGATCATACGCAATTAATGTATATGACTAATTTTCACAAATACTGTATTCTGTAGGAAGAACAAGCCAACTCTAACCTGGGCAAGTTCCGTAAGCTGCAACATGAGATGGATGAAGCAGAGGAGAGAGCTGATATTGCTGAATCTCAGGTCAACAAGCTGAGAGCCAAGACTCGTGATTCAGGATCCAAGGTAAGAGTAGGCACTTAAAACAAGGGATTTTGGTCATAAAACTGGATCAAGATAAAATTATAATTTTCTAACATTCCCTTCCTTTCTCTTTTTAACAGAGGGGGGCTGACGAGGAGTAAAATATTAGCTGGATCTCTGCAAACACAGATTGCTGTGATGATCTCTTCTGTAGTTCAGTAGAATAAACTAGACATGCAAAATAATACTTCATCCTCTTTTGTCTTTTTTAACCGTGTGACATTACAATATCCCAAAATGATCCTGTACACAACAGTAACTCAGCTGCCTGAATATATTGTGCCACAGATTAAGGTAGTTTACTTTCAAATCTAAATTAAACCAAACAGGAAAAATGTTTTAATCGTACATTTTTTTAAATTGTCCTTTACTTTAAATTGACCAAAATACTGCAAACCACATAATGCAGATTAAGTTATAAACCACTAAACATTACACTGTGTATATTCTGACAGCTCAAACTCAGGAAACTAAAGGATATTAATGCTTTACCATTTTACATGAACATGGATCTATTATAATGCCTCTATTATTACAATTAAATAAGATTCATACATTTTTGACAGGGCAGTAAAATGCAGTGGAAATTCACGTTCCATATAATAATAGCCTAGATATATTTCCATTTATTAATTTAGCAGACGCTTTTATCCAAAGCAACTTACAATTGAGGAATACAATAAGTGATTTATCATAAAGAGGCAAATAAATGCAGAAAGTGTTTGCAATACAAAGTTTCAAGCATTGTTCATATTGGTACAAGCTAGATTAAGGATAAATTAAGGAAAGAGAAAGCAAAGTTGTTGTTTTTTAGATGAAGCCAATTGTGTCGAAAGAGATGAGTTTTCAGGTCAGGTAATTAGCATTCCGGATAGAGGTGGGAAGTTAATTCCACCAGTCAGGATCGGTGGACGAAAAAGTTCTGGAAAACGATTTTGTGATTCTCTGTGATGGTACCATGAGGCATTGCTCGCTCGCAGATCTCAGACTTCTTGAGGGGATGTAGATTGTCATAAGGGAGTGGAAGTAAGAGGGTACTTAGCCCGTGGCTGTTCTATATGCAAGCATCAGTGTCTTGAACTTGATGCGAGCTGCAACCTGGAGCCAGTGCAGGGAGATAAAGAGAGGTGTGACATGGGCTCATTGAAGACCAGTCGGTGCCGCTGCAGTCTGAATTATTGTATCATCATTGAATCATCATGTAAGGGTTTGATTGCGCATGATGGAAGTCCAGCCAGAAAAGCATTGCAGTAGTCCAGCCTAGAAATGAATATTCTTATGGTCTCTATCTAGGCTATTATTATAGGGACTTTAAACAACAGCCACTGATGGAATGGCAATGGCATTCTGGCGTCATATTGCTTGTGCCCGACCTTAACTGCTACTTCGTGAGGTTCTTCTGTAACCGTGACATATGGGTAAATGTTACATTTTATGGTATATACCATTGTAATTGCATCAGCATACAATTCTACCATTAGAATTGACATTTATGCATTTAGCAGATGCTTTTATCTAAAGCGACTTACAGTGCATTCAGGCTATACATTTTTATCAGTATGTGTGTTCCCTGAGAATTGAACCCACCAGCTTTTATGCTGCTAAAGCAATGCTCTACCACTGAGCCACAGGAACAATTTATTTAATCTGTGTTGATATGTTTTATAAATGAAACGATTTTTCCATTTGTACAGATATGTCTGCTGTTAGTAACAACATCTCAGGTAGCATTGAGACTAGAGATGATGTGAAGCAAACAATGTAAGTATTGCCTAAACATCCTTATAATACTTCATTAAGTGACAGAATACAGCGTTGCGCCATCTTGTTTATGGTTGCTTAGAGATTTGTAAGTTCTCGGCTACTGTGCTTTAACAGCTTACTTCAGTCATTGTAGCTGTCTACGGTGAATATTAATTATTGTTGTGAATTTGAATGAATCATAAATTATTTCTAGGAGCAGCATCGTTGGACTAAGAGTTTACTGTTACTTCAGAATATATTTCTCATCAATTAACTGGTAATATATTGTAAATCTGAAGTAACCTCAACATTGCTGTGACAATGAGAGCTGTAATAATCAGTCACCACCACTCGAGGGCACCACCACCCTTGAATCTCTAATTAAGCATGCACCCTTAGCAGGGGTCCATGTAGGGCAGGGCAGGGCAAGTTGTCACATTTCTGAACATCAATTTATGTATACATTTGTTTTAGGCTTCAAAAAATCTATTGGAAATTACCACTGTTATTGCCCAAAAAACGTTTAATGCTTTACCTTTTTGTGACGTACAAAATTGTTCAAATTAATTAATTAAATATCATTAACTAACAATGAACAACAATTTATATATCTAGTTGAATGTTAATTTATACTATATTTATATGATTTAATTTATATCCCTTCATAATATACCAATTTTAATTTATACAAACTGAAATGTAAAAAATGTATATGTAGCAATTAACATTAACCTACATTCATAAATGCTCCAGAAGTATTGTTCATTGTTAGTTCATGTTACCCAATGCATTAATTAATGCATAAGCAAAATGTATTTAATTACATCTTTTAATAGAGAGAAAAAAAAATCTGTGATAGAACAAGAAAGAGATGCGATAACTCTATCAATGACCTGATGCTTATGAAAAAATACTCCTGAGGACAGTTCAACTATACATCATACAACTGACTTTGATCTTAATGTATGTCAGTGTTTATTGTGTTCACTTATAATAACCAACATATATATTGATACTAGAAATTTAGTTTGGGGGACATGCTTCACAAATAGTTTTGTTCTAATTTGTTGTTTAAAACCAAAAAAGTCAGCACTTCTAAAGAATATATATGTATGCAGTCCTTTAGAGCTACTGAAACATAACATTGTGACAACTTGCCCCACTCTGCCCTACTTATCAAAACACACTCTTAGTTACTAACCAAATGAAAGTAATCACAAATCTCACAGATAAATATCATATTTCACCCCAAAATCTAAAGAAAGACCAAACATATTTTGCCAAGCAAACTTAATCAATTAATTTGTATGGATATTTTTTTAAATTGTGAAATAATTTGGAAGACACCAACATAAATTAAATACAGTACAGATATTCTAATGCTTTAGATTTTCAATTGTACTTTACAAACCTACAGTGCATTTGATACATTGTTAAATAAATATTTAAAGATAGACTTTGATTTCTTTATGTAATTTTTTTCTTCTTATCTTTTGATTTTGGTGTGAAGAGCAACCCAGACATTTGCATAAGGTTTCATGAGATTAACCCCTGAACAACCATAACCAATGAAAAATGAAATTCGATTTTTAATAAATTCAATTCGATTTTTATGGATTTTTTGTCCATTTTTATTGGTTCTCACATATTATGGTCGTGTGACAGTTTTAATTTCTTAAAGGGTTTAATTCAGTATTCATCAAATATGATATGTGTCCCTTATTAAACATTGTTTCCTGTCAAATTAAAACACAGCAATTAAATATAAAAAAGAAAAAGCATTACCTTCATCTGCGCTTCAAAAGTGTTCGGTCTTCTCCTGCAGGGACCACAATGTGAGTAGAGGTAGAAACACCAGGAACAAGAGTGTGAGCGAAAAATAAACTTTTGTACAGCAGAGGTCAAAAGTCATGCTAATTTGAATAATGGTAGCATGTGTTCTTGTGGAAAACAAACAAATTAAGATTAAATTCAATTAGAAAAAATTACAAAAAAATGTAAAATACAACTGCTCAGTGTTAGTCCGCGTTAGCTCAGGTCCATTAAATAATATTATTCTATTTTATTTTAATGTATTAGTAAATGCTGAAATTAACTTTAACTTGAATGCTTTATAAATCATTCTCATCATTAGTTTAAAATAAGCAACGTAGACTATTAATGTTAACAAATAGAATCTAATTATAAAATATTAGATAGATAAATAGGGTTACAGATTACTTACACTTTAAGGTGTCATTGTTACAGTGTACATGTACTTACTATATGGTTAGGGTTACTTGCATGTAATTATGCATAATTTAATGTTATTATAATAGTAAGTACATGTTAACGTGTAACAATGACACCTTAAAATAAAGTGTTACCGTAGATAGATAGGTAGGTGTGCATCATGCAATTATGAATACCTGCATTCTCTGCTTCCATCATACAGCTGGCTTGAGCAAGGGATAACGAAGAAATGACAAGCAATTCAATCAAAGGATCCAAAGCATTATGGGACGTCCAGTTGGACACTTGTCAAAGTAAATAAATCAAACAAACAAACCCTCCCTGTCTCCATTAATAGCCTGCTCAATGGTCATGATGCACAATGGGTCAAGTCATTGACCTTATGGTGAGCCGAGGGCGTAAACAGCTGAGAATGAGCCGCCTCCGTCTCAGGGAAGAGTGTGGATCGGAATGTTCCATGTTCACGCAAGAGATGGAGCTGGCAGCTGAAGGAAAAGAGACAGGATCTTCTGTTAATTCAGAGTGAAGGCCTTAATAAGGCACTCACGCCAACCACTGAAACCATGTAAGCGACATGCTGCAGACAATTTCACATTCAACTTTAAACCTTGACTAAACGTCTGCTTGACACAAAACTCTGAGATGCAAACCAGAAATGATCTCCAAGGACATAGTGATGGATGGCTCCAACTGGCTAATAGGAAAAACATACCTAAATATAGGTGTACAGACCATTATTGATTACTAGGACATATAATAAGATGCTGTCCACAACCTACATGGATTTATGCCTACATAAGGTTGTTTGCCACATTTTGACATACATAGCATAGCACACAGTTTATGCAGGTTAAGGACATTTTCTTTCAGGGCTGCATGATTAACATAAGAGTATGAGTGATGTTTTGCTTTGCAAACACCACAAATTAAAATAAAAAGGCTGTGATTTAATTAAATATATTTGCTGCTTGTTTCAGCTGATTATGTGCCGGTGATTGTATTTGTTTTAGCTTTGTCATTTTTTCAGTTCTACATTATTAAAAATAAAGGTGCTTCATGATGCCATAGAAGAACATTTTTGTCTAAATGGTTCCATAAAGAAGCTTTAACATCTGAATAATCTTTCTGTTTCACAAAAGCTTCTTTGTGGTGAAAGAAGGTTCTTTTAGATTATAAAAAGGTAAGAAAGAGATGTTCTTTAAAGAACCTTTGACTGAATGATTCTTTGTGGAACCAAAAATGGTTCTTCTATGGCATCACTTGAAGAACCTTTTGAAGCACTTTTATTTTTAAGAGTGTAATGTAAAATACAATTAGTATAATTAGATCATTTTGTCTTTCAATGTTTTTAACAGTGAACTATTACAACAGGAATATTTGTTGTTTTATTTTTATTTATTAAAATTAACCATATTAATATTGTTTAAATTGCATTTTAAATAATAATCAAAAAATGTATCAGAAAAAAATGCCTCTATTTTCTTTCCTATTATTTAATGTCTAGTATGTTTTGAGATCTGTGTCACCATGTTCTTCATCTATGATATGCTATAATTTTTGAAAATCTTAAAAATGAAAGAACATTTAAACTCTTCCATCCATAGTGGATCTGCAGGTCATAATCAGAAACTTTAAGGATATTAAAATGACAAACTAGAGTACACAATGCTGTGACCTTCAAAGCAGATATCCTAGGACCCTGAAAACTGTCTAAAATAACAGAAGTAAATATAATTCCTAAGTATGCATGTTTTACCAACAATACTTTGATACTGATGTTGTTGAAAAGATCACTTGTTGATCCAAATCCTAATTTTACACGGTTCCTAATAAAAGAAGCACCACTTGCAACAATTCACACCACAAAGAGCAGCTGCTGGAGTCTCTCACACTCCAGAGGTCTTCATCTACAGCTATCCGAGACATTCAGCAGTGACTGTAAAGAAGCTGAGAAAAATGCAGTATGGTTATCTTTGTCCTCAAGGATAGAGGAAAAACAATGGGACGTCAACGAGAAGTGCAAGAGGTTGAGGTCTAGCGGTACAAGCCATGACAATTGAGCCGTAGGCCTATGCTGACCTTGCGCTACAGCACTATAGGCCAGCTGTTGGCTGTCCATCGCCTCCATCTATAGAAAGACTTAAATTATTTGTCACATTTTCTTTTAGGCCTTCTCTTTACTTAGCTAATATGACCGTCTCAAGCAATGAGCACATCTACAATGTGTGCAAAAATTTAAACCTGATATCTCAGAAAAAGTGTGCAGATGTTACTTTGACAAAAGGGTGATTATGATTAGCCTTGCGCTGCCAGTGGTACTTTAGATAAGCGGAATTGGTTAATGTCTTACATAAGACAATATCTTCCCAAAGTAGTCATCTCTTGAACAAACTTTTAAAATCTCTGCCAGTGCATTACGCTTTAATATTAATTGGAAGCATCACATTGGATCTTTGTAAAGCTTGACTTACTGAAAAAAAGACAATACAAATTGTTGTAGCATACACAGGTTCACATTTCTCAGATGTCAAGAGGTGTCCTGCTCTATGAGGGAGGGATCCAAAATAGACTACTGTTGTTCTTTGTTGACCTGAGACAACATTGTAAAAGGAGGTCCTGATTAAGATGGTGTTGATGAATCTGTGTTCTTTTGTCCCTCCTCCTTTAAGCCTATTGTTACATCACACCATATATGTCAACCACCGGTGAACATCCTATGCCATTCAATCATTTGAAGGTTTATTTAGCAGGACCAGGGTGGGGCATCCACAATGTACCACCATTTTGGGATCAGTGACTCCCTTTAAAAAGGTAGCATCAACTCTGGAGGGACACAACACACAGGACAACCCAAGGTAAGAGCCGCCAAGCAGAAAGCCCAAGGAAGATCTCCTGGACCTCACAATCACTGCTTCCAGAGCTGACAAAAAAATATAACCATTACAATTTTGGGTTAATGATCAGAATCATTGTTCTGAAACCATAAAGAGTCTTTTGTTTCGTCCTTAGAGTAACACCAGCTCTGCAGTTATAGTGAACAGAGTTTGACAAACACAAGGTGAGAAGTTTTGCATTCCCATTCAAATGTATCTACAGTACTGAAATGCATTTGTTTATAATTTCTCCACCTGTGACGCCAGTTACGCGTTGTTGGTGCTTCTATGCAGTTTTTGTAAAAGAATGACATTATATTTATAAGGCTGTTTGCTTCTAGGTTTCAGAATGGGTGAAGCCGTCATGGCAGAGTTTGGAGCTGCTGCTTCCTTCCTGCGCAAGTCAGAGAAGGAGCGTCTGGAGGCCCAAACTCGACCCTTCGACATGAAGAAGGAATGCTTTGTGCCTGATCCTGAGGTTGAGTATGTCAAAGGCACCGTCACCAGTAGAGACGGTGACAAAGTCACTGTTAACACTGAATTTGGAAAGGTAAGGTCTAATCTCTGGATTGTTCACACACAGCAATGGTATCAATGTAGAATAGATTTGCAGTGTGAATGTTAAAACATTTTGGTGTGGCTTCCACAGACAGTAACTGTGAAGGAGATTGATGTTCACCCTCAGAACCCGCCAAAGTTTGATAAAATTGAGGACATGGCGATGTTCACCTTCCTGCACGAGCCCGCTGTGCTGTTTAACCTCAAAGAGCGTTACGCAGCCTGGATGATCTACGTGAGTGATGAATGAGAGTCTAAATTAATCTACCACAATTACTTGCGTGTGTAATTGTGCTGAACTTATTAATTTGTCACATTACAGACCTATTCAGGGCTGTTCTGTGTCACTGTCAACCCCTACAAGTGGCTGCCAGTATATGATTCCTCTGTGGTCAATGCCTACAGAGGAAAGAAGAGGACTGAAGCTCCTCCTCACATCTTCTCCATCTCTGATAATGCATACCAGTACATGCTTTCGGGTTAGAATTGTATTTCACATTTATTCAACTAAACAACTTGATATTATAAAATATTATACAACAACTATTTTTTTTTACCCAACAGACCGAGAGAACCAGTCTGTCCTGATCACGTAAGTCATTCCTGCCTCACTTTTTTGTGAGATTAAATGTACTTATTAATGTGTTTAAATGATAAAAATGTCTATCGTTTTAATCCGCAGTGGAGAATCTGGTGCTGGAAAGACTGTGAACACCAAAAGAGTCATCCAGTACTTAGCCAGCATTGCTGCTGTGACTGGGAAAAAAGATGCAGCTTCTGAGAAGAAGGTGAATATAGCCACAAAACTACCTGTGCTAAAATAGAGAAAAAATGAATATTACTTGATATGGATAAAAATGAACAATATGTTTTTTTTTTATAGGGTACTCTGGAGGATCAAATCATCCAAGCTAATCCTGCCCTGGAGGCCTTTGGCAATGCCAAGACCATCAGAAATGACAACTCTTCCAGATTTGTAAGTCCTCCCTCATAGTGGAGAATGCATTGTGTCTCAAATGGTGTATAATGCATACAATTGATATATAAAAAAATTGTGATTATTCATTATTTATTTTTCTAACTGAACAGGGTAAATTTATCCGAATTCACTTTGGTGTAAGTGGAAAATTGGCTTCTGCAGATATTGAAACTTGTGAGTATGTTTTATATTATCATGGTTATTATTGAAAAACTATAATACAGATATTTTTTACGCAGTAATCATTTTCCTAATTTAGATCTGCTGGAGAAGTCTCGTGTCACTTTTCAGCTCAAGGCTGAGAGAGACTACCACATCTTCTACCAGATCTTGTCTCAGAAGAAACCAGAACTGCTGGGTAAAATCACCCGTCATTTCTATAACATTACGGTTTCTAATTAGAAGAGTGTTTTCTGATCTATGTTCCCCATTTCTCCTTAGAGATGCTGCTAATCACCAACAACCCCTATGACTACACCTTCATCTCCCAAGGAGAGACCCAAGTGGCATCCATTGATGATGCTGAAGAGCTGATGGCCACTGATGTTAGTAACATATCTCTATATCAAACAAAATATACATAAATTAGAACCGTTGTGAAGTGCCACAAAAAGGATAATAACAGTAGACTTATATTATTGCTTTGTCATGCCGCTTTCAAATTGTAGGAAGCGTTTGATGTGCTGGGCTTCACTCCAGATGAAAAGGCAGGCATCTACAAGCTGACTGGTGCCATCATGCACTACGGCAACATGAGGTTCAAGCAGAAGCAACGAGAGGAACAGGCAGAGCCTGATGGGACTGAAGGTAGGTGATATTGTACAATTATTACCACACTGTCACTGGTGACTTAATAAATGGTTCTAAACTGAAACAAACCTTTTTTCTTCACAAGATACTGACAAAGTTGCATATCTGATGGGCCTGAACTCTGCTGATCTTGTCAAGGGTTTGTGCCACCCGAGAGTTAAAGTAGGAAATGAGTGGGTCACCAAAGGACAGAGTGTCCAACAGGTAAAGAAACTTTATATAATGTAAAATGCAGAGCTTGGAAATCTCGTTACAAAAAAAGCAATATTTCAACACATTTTTTAATGTTCTTCCACTCCACTCAGGTGTACTACTCTATTGGTGCTCTGGCAAAGTCAGTGTACGAGAAGATGTTCCTCTGGATGGTTGTGAGAATCAACCAATCCCTGGACACCAAACAGCCTCGCCAGCACTTCATTGGTGTGCTGGACATTGCTGGATTTGAGATCTTTGATGTAAGATGACATCAATGGATTTTTGTTATTCTAAAACAAATAAAATAAGCAGTGCATCCTGTTTCACCATTATGATTATACAATATATTCCACCTGCAGTTCAACACCTTTGAGCAGCTGTGCATCAACTTCACTAATGAGAAGTTGCAGCAGTTCTTCAACCACCACATGTTTGTGTTGGAGCAAGAGGAATACAAGAAGGAGGGTATTGAATGGGAGTTCATTGACTTTGGCATGGACTTAGCAGCTTGTATTGAGTTAATTGAGAAGGTGGGTTTATGTGCAGAAATATTAATTCGAATTAGAATTAAAACGTTGTGTGTTCTCGCTTTTTCATATTATTTACACTGTATTTTTTTCCATTATACTTTGTTCTCTGCAGCCTATGGGTATCATGTCCATCCTTGAAGAGGAGTGCATGTTCCCTAAAGCTAGTGATGCAACGTTCAAAGCTAAGCTTTATGACAACCACTTGGGGAAGAATCCTACTTTCCAGAAGCCAAGGATTATCAAGGGTAGACCAGAAGCCCACTTCTCCCTGGTTCACTACGCTGGCACTGTTGACTACAACATTTCAAACTGGCTGGTGAAGAACAAGGACCCTCTCAATGAGACTGTGGTTGGACTCTTCCAAAAGTCTATGGTGAAGCTGCTGTCCATCCTGTTTGCTGGATATGCTGGGGCTGATGCAGGCAAGTACACACTGAAGTGTGACATGAACATATAATATGCACTAATTGTACTGATCTTCAGTAAAGCGTATTCAGTATACTTTTTTCTGGGTTTGAACTGTAATGTGACATACTACAACACTTGTATTTTACATTTTCTGTTGGTTTCAGCCCAAGATGCCAAGGGAGGTAAAGGTGCCAAAAAGAAGGGTTCGTCTTTCCAGACTGTGTCTGCCCTCCATAGGGTAAGGATTATTAAAGCAAATAATCATAACAAAAATTTCAAGATTGCATATCTTACAATGTTATGGTTTGTATTTCAATCACAGGAGAACTTGCACAAGCTCATGACCAACTTGAGGTCAACTCACCCTCATTTTGTGCGTTGCCTGATCCCCAATGAGACTAAGACTCCTGGGGCGATGGAGAATCCTCTGGTCATGCACCAGCTGCGCTGTAACGGTGTGCTGGAGGGCATCAGAATCTGCAGAAAGGGATTCCCCAACAGGATCCTGTATGGAGATTTCAAGCAGAGGTGAAAAACCTGAGACACGCTCAAATAAAGACTGAAATAAACATTTTAATGAACAAGGGGTAAAACTATATTGTTTTTTTCACCTCTTGTTAGATACCGTATTCTGAACCCATCTGCTATCCCTGAGGGTCAGTTCATTGACAACAAGAAAGCTGCGGAGAAAATGCTGGGCTCACTGGACCTTGACCACAGCCAGTACAAGTTAGGACATACTAAGGTATAAAATATTCTAACAACATTTCTCTTCAATTAGCCAATTCAAATTATCACAATGCAAAAAGTGTAAAGAAAAAAACATTAAATAAATATTGACATATTTTGTAAAGGTGTTCTTCAAAGCTGGTCTCCTGGGTACCCTTGAAGAGATGAGAGATGACCGCCTGTCTCTCATCATTACTGGGATTCAAGCAAGAGCTCGCGGTATTCTTTCAAGAATGGAGTTTCAGAAGATTGTTGACCGCAGGTTAGAATAATTATTATGTCTTCTTATTGTATCCATCACTTTTGTCTATGTTAACATACACTGAATTACTTTGCAGAGATTCTTTGTTGGTGATCCAGTGGAACATTCGTGCCTTCATGGGTGTCAAGAATTGGCCCTGGATGAAGCTCTACTTCAAGATTAAGCCTCTGCTGAAATCTGCTGAGAGTGAGAAAGAGATGGCCAACATGAAGGAAGAATTCACCAAGCTGAAGGAGGCTTTTGCAAAATCAGAAGCCCGTAGAAAAGAGCTTGAGGAAAAGATGGTTTCTCTTCTCCAAGAGAAGAATGACCTTCAGCTTTCAATGCAGTCTGTAAGTCCATGTGGAAAACCATCTTTTCACTTTTCACAAATCCTTCCAAAAAAGAGAGAAAAAAATTCTAAATTGTCTATACATTTTTTTCTTGCTCTAATAGGAGCAAGACAATCTTACAGATGCTGAGGAAAGATGTGAGGGTCTGATCAAAAGCAAGATCCAGCTTGAGGCTAAAACCAAAGAGCTGACTGAGAGACTGGAGGATGAAGAAGAAATGAATGCAGAGTTGGTAGCAAAGAAACGAAAGCTTGAGGATGAATGTTCTGAGCTGAAGAAGGACATTGATGATCTTGAGCTCACTCTGGCCAAAGTGGAGAAAGAGAAACACGCCACTGAGAACAAGGTTAGCGGTTAAACCTTTTATAGTTTTTTTCAATATTACATATTTTTGAGTGTTTACTGATCTAATGCTCTTTTGCTTAGGTTAAAAACCTGACAGAAGAGATGGCAGCTTTGGATGAGATCATTGCTAAGCTGACCAAGGAGAAGAAAGCTCTGCAGGAGGCCCATCAGCAAACACTAGATGACCTCCAGAGTGAAGAAGACAAAGTCAACACTCTCACCAAAGCCAAAGCCAAGCTGGAGCAACAAGTGGATGACGTGAGTACAGCAAAATATCACTCTAAACACCTTAAGTATGGAATGTGATGTTTCACAAGACAAGGCATATTAATTATAGTTTCTATAATAAGCTTGAGGGATCCTTGGAGCAAGAAAAGAAGCTGCGCATGGATCTTGAGAGGGCAAAGAGAAAGCTGGAAGGTGATTTAAAATTAACCCAGGAGAGCCTTATGGACTTGGAAAATGATAAACAGCAAATGGAGGAGAAGTTGAAGAAGTAAGAACATATCAAACAATTCAAATGTAGTTTCTTTCTTTGGAAAGAATATAATTAAGTCACTCAATTTTTTGATATCATCTTAAAGGAAGGACTTTGAAATTGGACAGCTCAACAGCAAAATTGAGGATGAACAAGCCCTTGGTGCCCAGCTCCAGAAGAAACTGAAGGAGCTGCAGGTATATTTTAACCAAACAAGAATGAATCATGTACATTTAATATGATTCATTCCAAAACCTTACATTTTCTCAATTTTTAGGCCCGAATTGAAGAGCTTGAGGAAGAGCTGGAGGCTGAGAGAGCTGCCCGTGCTAAAGTTGAGAAACAGAGAGCTGATCTGTCCAGAGAACTGGAGGAGATCAGTGAGAGGTTGGAGGAGGCTGGTGGAGCCACTGCTGCCCAGATTGAGATGAACAAGAAACGTGAAGCTGAGTTACAGAAACTGCGCAGAGACCTTGAAGAGGCCACTCTGCAACATGAGTCCACTGCAGCTACACTGAGGAAGAAACATGCCGACAGTGTAGCTGATCTGGGAGAGCAGATCGACAACCTCCAGAGAGTGAAGCAGAAGCTGGAGAAAGAGAAGAGTGAACTGAAGTTAGAGCTTGATGATGTGGTTTCCAACATGGAGCAGCTTGTGAAGGCAAAGGTTAGCGGCAACAAATAATACAGATTACATGAGCCTGCCACATAAAATTTTTATCACTCACTTTATCAATATATTTTATTAGAGCAACCTGGAGAAAATGTGCAGAACTCTGGAAGACCAGATGAGCGAGTACAGAACTAAAGCTGAAGAAGGCCAGCGCACAATAAATGACTTCACCATGCAAAAAGCCAAGCTGCAAACTGAAAATGGTAAGGTTACAAAATTTAGCAATTCTAATTACAATTTTCAGTTTATAAACTACAATTTTTTTTGCAATTTCAGGTGAATTGTTCAGACAGCTAGAGGAGAAAGACTCCCTGGTGTCTCAGCTGACCAGAGGCAAGCAGTCCAACACTCAACAGATTGAAGATCTTAAAAGACAACTAGAGGAGGAAATCAAGGTTTGTTTTGCAATCCATTAAGTTTTTCCAGAAGTTAAATCCTTTTTGTTACAGAGTAGGACACCAGAAACCACATCCAAGCAACTGACTATTTGTTTTTTCAGGCTAAGAATGCTCTGGCCCATGCAGTTCAATCTGCTCGTCATGACTCTGATCTGCTGAGGGAGCAGTTTGAGGAGGAGCAAGAAGCCAAAGCTGAGCTGCAGCGGAGTCTGTCCAAGGCAAACTCTGAGGTGGCTCAGTGGAGAACCAAGTATGAAACTGATGCCATCCAGAGGACTGAGGAGCTGGAGGATGCTAAGTAAGTAATGGGACATATACTACTTTGGTTTGTATTTTTTTCATAATTATTTCTAATCAATACATAAAATCTCTACACTAACACAATTAGGAAAAAATTGGCTCAGCGTCTTCAAGATGCAGAAGAAGCTGTGGAAGCTGTTAATGCTAAATGCTCCTCACTGGAGAAGACCAAACACAGGCTGCAGAATGAAATCGAAGATCTTATGGTGGATGTGGAGAGATCCAATGCTGCTGCTGCTGTTCTGGACAAGAAGCAAAGAAACTTTGACAAGGTAATGCAACAATTTAATGTGAATATTTATTACTTTTGTCTTACTTTGATAATTTTATTAGCAATTAAATAATCACCTAAATAAATGCCTAACAGGTCCTGGCTGAGTGGAAGCAGAAGTATGAGGAGTCTCAGAGTGAACTAGAAAGTGCCCAGAAAGAGTCTAGATCTCTGAGCACTGAACTCTTCAAACTGAAGAACTCTTATGAAGAAGTCCTGGATCATCTTGAGACCATGAAGAGAGAGAACAAGAACCTCCAAGGTAACTATATTTTGGTTACCTGAAGAATTAACAGATGATATCTCCAGCATAAATTTGCTTAACAGTTTTTTTATCTGTCTAACAGAGGAAATCTCTGACCTCACTGAGCAACTTGGAGAGTCAGGAAAAGGCATCCATGAGTTGGAGAAAATTAGGAAGCAGCTGGAGCAGGAAAAAGCAGAGATCCAGACAGCCTTGGAGGAGGCTGAGGTAACCTTAAACTATCTTTTTTTTCACATAAGGCTGATTTTGGACAAAGGTCTTAAAAACTGTTTCACATTGAAAGGGCTCACTTGAACATGAGGAAGGAAAGATCTTGAGAGCTCAACTGGAATTCAATCAAGTAAAGGCTGATATTGAACGTAAGCTGACTGAGAAAGATGAAGAGATGGAGCAGTCCAAGAGGAACCAGCAGAGAATGGTTGATACCCTTCAGAGCTCACTGGAATCAGAGACTCGTAGCAGGAATGAAGCTCTCAGACTGAAGAAGAAGATGGAGGGAGACCTCAATGAGATGGAGATTCAGCTCAGCCAGGCTAACAGACAGGCATCAGAAGCCCAGAAGCAACTCAAGGGTCTTCATGGACATCTCAAAGTATGATGAATCTTCAACTCAGATTTTAACTCTTCGGTGAAATCCAACATTGTTCTTCAGTCTATTCATTTGTAAAACTTGTACTTCACAGGATGCCCAACTGCAGCTGGATGATGCTCTGCGTGGTAATGATGATCTCAAAGAGAACATCGCCATCGTGGATAGACGCAACAATCTGATGCAGGCTGAACTGGACGAGCTGAGATCAATGGTGGAACAGACTGAGAGAGGAAGGAAACTGGCTGAGCAGGAACTGCTGGACGTCAGCGAGAGAGTTCAGCTCCTGCATTCTCAGGTATAACACATCTGTCCACATATTCACACAAACAAAAACTTCAAACTCTCTCTTAGTACATAATATCATCTAGAGACTATATGAATGTCAATATTGTCTATGTTCAGAACACCAGTCTGCTGAACCAAAAGAAGAAGCTGGAGGGAGATAATACTCAGCTTCAGACTGAGGTTGAGGAGGCAGTGCAGGAGTGCAGGAATGCTGAGGAAAAAGCCAAGAAGGCCATCACTGATGCTGCCATGATGGCAGAAGAGCTGAAGAAGGAGCAGGACACCAGTGCTCATCTAGAGCGCATGAAGAAGAACATGGAGCAGACCATCAAAGACCTGCAGCATCGTCTGGATGAAGCGGAGCAGATCGCCATGAAGGGAGGCAAGAAGCAGGTCCAGAAACTGGAAGTCAGGGTAAGTTTATCAAACGCGGTTCTTAATGATGCAATTTCTATTCATACATTTTGTAAAGATGATTAGTGCTGTTCATTATTATTTGGGTTCAGAGCTTCAGAGTTGGTGAATTTAAAATCATTTTTGGGTTGGGTAGGTGAGAGAGCTGGAAACCGAGGTGGAGCTGGAACAGAGAAAGGCGAGCGAGTCTGTGAAAGGAGTCCGCAAATATGAGAGACGCATCAAGGAGCTCACCTACCAGGTCACTTGCTTTGTCATACAAATAAATGCTTTTTTTATTCATACCATGTAGATGACAATGAAGTCACTTTGTACCCACTGTTTACAGACTGAGGAGGACCGTAAGAATCTGGCACGTCTTCAGGATCTGGTGGACAAACTCCAGCTGAAGGTCAAGTCCTACAAGAGAGCTACTGAGGAGGCTGTAAGTAAACAATGCCACTCGGATATTGAAGTATGGCTGTCTCTGTATTATTTTAACAATATGTTCTCGTTACTGTGTTGTTTAGGAGGAACAGGCCAATTCTAATCTGGGCAAGTTCCGTAAGCTGCAGCATGAGCTGGATGAAGCAGAGGAGAGAGCTGATATTGCTGAATCTCAGGTCAACAAGCTGAGAGCCAAGACCCGTGATTCAGGATCCAAGGTAATTTTTTCAGTCCAATTAAAAAATCTGATATAGTACACTACTATGATACTTACATTCTATTTGCTCTCTTCTAACAGAAAGGACATGATGAAGAGTAATCCTCCACTTTAAATCTTTTGTTTGCTGTGAAACCACATTCATGTACTGGTTCTGATCAAGCAATAAAAACTGCAATTCTGAATTCTTGTGTCTGTGGCTTTGTTTTCCATTTCTGTTTTATCATTTAGTCTCACCATGTATCTGAAGTACAAAAGCGGGCATTAAAGGAGAAACAACAAAACCCCAAAAAACTATGTAAATCTATTATGTCTGTGAGTACACTATATGGACAAAAGTATTGGCACCCCTCTAATGAACATGTTTGACTACTTAAGTAATTCCCATGAGTACAAATCTTAATGTTTAAGCATATAATGATATTCTAGGGAATCTAATTGTATAGCAACAGTTTGGACAGGACCCTTTTCTATTCTAAATGACAGTGTCTCTGTGTATAAGACAAGAATCAAAGAGAAATGATGATTCAGTCAGTGTGGAAGAACTTGACTGGTCTGCAGAAAGCAGCTGAACACCTCTGGTGTGACTTTAAATGAGCCAAAAACTCATCACCAAACACCAATGACTTGTACATATGGGTACAATAATTTTAGACACTTCCAAAACTGTTGCAACAGAGATACAAATATTTGTTTTAAATACATGAATTATGTTTCCCTCTCTGTTGCCAGTTTTAGAAGTGCCTTTTTATGTCCTAAAGAAGGGGCTGTCCCAATACGTGTGTCCATATTCAAGTCAAAATTGGTTTGTGGTGATGAGTTTTTGACTCAAAGTCTGCATTTAAAGTCACACCAGAGGTATTCAGCTGGGAATAGGATTCGGCTTTCTGCAGACCAGTCAAGTTTTTACACATTGACTCAATCAATCATGTATTTTTTAACCTTAACTTATATACAGAGGCTAGAATAGAAAAGTGTCCTGTCCAAACTGTTGCTATAAAATTAGAAGTACACAATTCCCTAGAATATCATTATAGACTTAAACATTAAGATTTGTGCTCATGGAAATTACTTAAGTAGTCAAGGCTGTTCATTAGAAGAGGTTGTCCCACTTTTTTTGTCCATATAGTGTAAGGTCAACAAACGTTGTGCGCTTCATTTATGTTAAGAATATCATATTTTAACTATGCAAAAAAAAAAATCCATAACTGATTACTATACAGGTGCATCTCAGAAACTTAGAAAATGGTGAAAAGGTAAATTTTTTCTTGCAACTTATTTCAAAAAGTGAAACTTTCATATATTTTAGATTCATTACATGTAAAGTAAAACGCTAAAAAAGTATTTTTTGTTTTAATTTTGATGATTAGAGCTTACAGCTAATGAAAGTCAAAAAACAGGATCTCAACTAAAACAACTCGAAATGAATCATGTAACTCTGAATTTGTTCATCTTACCATCATGCTACAGATCCCAGGACCATAGGTTGATGTGGAGATGGATATGATTAATGTGGATATGGATATGACCCCCCACACCACCCCACGAATCGGGCGTCGTGGAGGAAAAACTTGGCACCCTTTAGTTTTTAACATCGTATAAATGTACACATTTTCACCAGTGGGTGAGTAGATTAAAAATAATCGTCCAATATTTATTTAGTACACCCTGGCCTAAAACTTACCTTAGTAAATCGTGACCTGTCCGCTGTGTTAACGATGGATCCCATGCTTTAACGTTATTGAGGATCTGAAGAAACGGCCTTTCTTTACTCATTTTTGACTTTTAAGCATCTCCTCTAGTGAAAATAACCCATCAATAAATATATTTGCTTTAACAGAGATACTATATAACGTTATACATTATATTTAATTTTCATCAGATTAAGCGTCATTCACATCACGTTACTAATGTTATATATCTTTCGGCAAAATTCACGTCTTTGTGACTTTTAAATCACTTTGAGATTGTCACCTCATTAAAAGAACTGTTAGCAACAATAAAATGTAACTAAGCACTATAATAAGTGAATTTAAAACAAAAAAAGCTTAAGGTGAAATATGTCGTTACGTAACTTACCGTTGCCACAACGGACAATTTTGTCTGCTGTATTTTTCTGAATAAAAGATCCTTAAACTTTAAAACTTAACAAAAATATATTCTATATGATCGGTTGAACTGTATATCAGTACAAACGGTGTACCTTGAATTTCATATCGTCGAAATTAATCTTTGGAAAATCTGAGGAGAAAATGATTTGACGTTGAGAAAGTTCCCGCCGTAGACTGAAGTCTCGCGCAGACGGCGCGCGCCCTATACAGGTTATGTCTGACGTCACGTGATCTCGTGATGGAAAATTACTAGCTAATATTTACATTCTTAATATGTTAAGAATAGCATATTTTAACTATGCAAAAAAAATCATAACTGATTTACTATACAGGTGCATCTCAGAAACTTAGAAAATGGTGAAAAGGTTCATTTTATTTGTACCCTTTAGCACCTGACGAAACATCGTATAAATGTACACATTTTCACCAGTGGATGAATAGATTAAAAATAATCGTCCAATGTTTATTTAGTACACCCTGGCCTGAAACCTTACCTTAGTAAATCGTGACCTGTCCGCTGTGTTAACGATGGATCCCATGCTTTAACGTTATTGTGGATCTGAAGAAACGGCCATTCTTTACTCATTTTTTACTTTTAAGCATTTCCTCTAGTGAACATAACCCATCAATAAATATATTTGCTTTAACAGAGATACTATATAACGTTATACATTATATTTAATTTTCATCAGATTAAGCGTCATTCACATCACGTTAACGTTACTGTTAGATATCTTTCGGCAAAATTCACGTCTTTGTGACTTTTAAATCACTTTGAGATTGTCACCTCATTAAAAGCACTGTTAGCAACAATAACATGTAACGTTAATTAAGCACTTTAATAAGTGAATTTAAAACAAAAAAGCTTAAGGTGAAATATGTCGTTACGTAACTTACCGTTGCCACATCGGACAATTTTGTCTGCTGTATTTTTCTGAATAAAAGATCCTTAAACTTTAAAACTTAACAAAAATATATTCTATATGATCGGTTGAACTGTATATCAGTACAAACTGTGTACCTTGAATTTCATATCGTCGAAATTAATCTTTGGAAAATCTGAGGAGAAAATGATTTGACGTTGAGAAAGTTCCCGCCGTAGACTGAAGTCTCGCGCAGACGGCGCGCTCCCTATACAGGTTATGTCTGACGTCACGTGATCTCGTGATGGAAAATTACTAGCTAATATTTACATAGAAAAAAGAGAAGTATCGAAATACGGTCGAGAAATAAATGTACGATATTAAGAAAAAAAGATGGAGATGTAGAACTTAAGGCAACGGAAGTAATGTCTCTGCAAAAATAATATCTACACTACAAAAATATGAAAGGGTATATTACTAAATATGAAACTAATCAGTGTATAAATCCTTATCCTTTCAAAATTAGTTTCCCCCCTTCTTTATGACAGAAGTTGAACATCAAGTTTTCTTCCCAAAAATATGACCTAGAGTAATAAGCAAAAATAAATACATTAAAATCAATATCCTGTCTTTAAAAACAGATTTTCTCCAAGTCACATACCTGCAATCTTTAAGGTTGTTCTGAGAATATTATACAATTAAAATTAATGCTCAGAAATCTAAAAATTATGAGCTTAAAAAATACATTGCAATATAAAACAAACAAATGTAAACAAAATGCTATTTATTTGTGAAGCATATAAATATGGAGACAATAAATATGCTTTAATATGTAAAGACCAAAGCCAACACTGTTTTAAACACTTTATTTTATTTAATGTTTAATAATCACATCATAGTTAACAATTAAACACAATAAACACCTCATTCAAACAAAAACAAATTATAATGAAATTTAATTTTCATGGAAAAAAAATTAAATAAAGGAAAACAAAGCAACAAAACCCTCACAAATGATGTGTCTGGTGACCAGCTTCGCCTGGTTTCTGAATTATATATTTCATATCAGCGTATAGAGCTTCTTACTGTATCTCCAGAAACCCAATCGACTGCACATTAATCTCTGTTTCTTTAGTTTCCATGTTACTTTAGGGTTGTACATCTTTCTGTTCCAGGGCAACATCTCTCCCAGATTACTCCCAAATCAGAAAAACAAACAAATCATAACCATAATAATATTAATAATAACAATAATTGGACCTCTCCTCCCCCTGCTTCAACAGGATGCCCTGGTCCTTCATGGCACAATAAAATCTGTGCAATTGAAACACATTCAATGCAATCCCTCCATTTTAGGTTGACAGTGTTATCTAGAGTATCTTTTTCTTGTAAGATTCATAGAAACATAAAGGGTTATTAGAAGTTATTAGAAGATGTTAATAGGGCTAATATCAATGCCCATCTGGACATGACCCACCTGGCATCATCTGGGCATAAGCACTGCAAGCTCGCCACAACATTAAAGATTAAAGATGTGCTTTAATATAGCGGAAATACAATTGTTCTCTGGCTTTTCCATTTAAAAAAAATAAATGCAGGGCAAAAATGACAATAATAATAGCCGTTAAAGGTACATAATATCACCTCTCAGCTTATTTGACCAATGCAAATGTCTTTTTGTAAGCCAATAATAGATGCATTCACAGAAACAGCAGTAAAACCAAAGGAAAATCCACTGTAAATACATGTAAAGATGCTATAAATGATAGTACGATTGTTCTCGGGTTCATTCAGGCACAGCGAACCGATTCAAATCTGACCTTTTCATTACCAACAGCTGATAAACATTATTACTGTCCTGAAAGACTACGGGTCATTAACCAAACACTCGTCAGATTTTAGCCTAATATTTACACTTTTATCATTTCCTGAAAGAAAAGGCTATAATTAATAACCGTTATCGTCCCAAAATCATCAATTTGTAAATTAATGCAATCATTTTTTTGGCATTTTCCACCAATTCATATAAGTGAATTATTTAAATAATCTTTAAAAGCGAGAATGTCCTACTTGTATTTGTTATTTAAACTTATTTCAAAGAAGCTACCTCAAAACTTGATTTTCTAACAAGGCCATGCATTTGTCCATTTTTCGATCAATTGCATAATATTTCATGATCTGAATGCTTTACACGGTCATGCATGATGTAGATTTCTATGAGTTAAAATCTGGGGTCTGTCACATTGACAGTTTTATTGCTTTGCATGTTCTGGGATTAAAGAGGTCTGATGAGAATAAGCATCAGATGCAACGATATTTTGTCATACTTGTAAAAAGAAAAGCGCGCTAAAAATGTCTGACCCACAGCAGATGAAGAAATTAAAGAGCGGCCACATCCTCGCACCCCATTATTACACCATAAGGACACTAAACCAAGCAGCTACATGTCAAGCGTGTGATTCTGTGCGACCTCAAAAAGGCATAAACTACTGTACAACAAAACTGCTACAAGAGAAATAAGCTACAGGCTCCAGCGTTAGAAACCTTTCCACTCACACGATCACACTGTAATGTGAAGCTTTTACTCGTTATCTTAAAAACGACGTATGCAATAAGAGAAGAACTCAAACCACCACCGGACTCACTCACACTTTCTCATAAGCAACTATTAAAAGTACGTAAAAGGTTTCAGGCTGTGACATTCGGTCTCTGCGTCCCTCCAAAGATAGGCACAAACTCGACCCCTGTTTCCAAATAAAACATACTGTACCTACTGTACACGATGCTAACGCATCAACCAATCATTGCTATCAGAAGCCCCTCGTGCATTAATCAACTTCTACATCCTTCACCTTGTGAAAAAGAGCACACTTTAAAAAGAGTTTAGGCAAATAATACACGAGTGTCAATTAAATCGAATGTTTTCAGACACTTAATTGCATGGTTATTGAAATTAAAGGTTTAAATTATGGTTTAAATTATTAAAGGCATTGCATTATGGTTTAAATGTATATTAAATGCAATACGCTGAACTTAAGATAGCTTTTTTGACCCACTTAAGTAAGACTTAATTACATCTTTACATGCAATTTCATAATTATTTTGTCTTTGATGGTTAAAGTGTAAACGTATGTAAAAATAAAAACGCAATTTCTGTTTAAATTTATAGGTCGTGAATTTAAATATTATTTAAAATACATTTTAGTAAAAATTATTAAACTTAAATATTGCAGACCACATAACAGTTAAATATTAATAATCAAGTATTTTACACAACATTATTAGAATTATTATTAGAATAACTCAACATTTAATTATATCTAAAACTTAATTTGATATTGCAAAGTGCGCTTAAGTGTGTAGTTATGAAAGCATACTATAAATACACTTAAGTGGGCTTTTATCTCAGTAATATCGTGTTATAGTCAATGTATTAAATGTTCTTTTAATATTCGAGTGCTTTTCTTTTTCCACGAGGGTTTTTTCCGTCACACGTGCACCTCGGACCCTCTTCATCACGTTCACGAAGCCGTCTGGAGCTGCGTCTGACACCATGAGCGCTGTTTGCTGTGCGTTTACGTGGAGTTTCAGGTCTTATAGGCATTGTGGGAGACGTTATATTGCTTTACAATAACGAGGAAAAGAAAGCGTTTAACAACAGTATTCACTCAAACACACATCACGAATAGTTTCAGAAAGCCTAAGTGCTTCGATGTCAGCTCTACCGGAGGTCAAGGGTGAGGTGAGAGAGGTCACATGACAGCCCTGTATGCTGAATGACGCTGCCTTCAAATCAAGCGGGAATGATCGTGCTAACGAGACGAGCGCCAACTAAACCTAGCAGCTCATGCCGGGAGACTTTACAAATTAAAGCTGCTATTAGCCATTTTAAGTGTCAATCATTTAGTCAGTTCATGAGGCATAAAGGGATGTTCACACTACACTTTACATGCTAATGAGGAGATAGGAAAAGTACGCTTATCCAAGCTTTCATTGCATTTGAAAATTCAACGTTTGGAAAACTATGCGAAGATGTATGATGTTAACTATAGAATTGCAGTAAAGTTGAGTAGATTGCATATTTTTTACATGTTGGATATATTAAACGTTGAATTATGTTTTTAAAAAACGCCACTGCAAACATTATTTTTAGTATGAGTAAATACAAATGTTTGTTTTTCTACTTTATAATACTATGTTTAATTCAAGCGTTTAGCGTAATTGTGAAAATCACTAGAGATTTCTAGTGGAAAATGTTTCTATGCTGTAAAAAAAACTGAAATAAAGTGTGGTAGTACCGTTTGCTGTCTACATGAGAGCGCTCAGATTTAATCAGAAGCATCTTCATTAGTGTTCTAAAGATTAACGAAGGTCTTACGGGTTTGGAATGACACGAGGGAGAGTAATTAATGACAGAATTTTCATTTTTGGGTGGACTGTCCCTTTAATGCACATCCTTTGCTCTTCATTTTGATGCTTTGACACTAAAAATAGCTTGATTTTGTCAGGATTTATCATATGACACGATCGCATGGTAAATAACACGTAAGCACAAACGTCCCATGAGGACTTGAAGGCAGCGAGAGATGATGTCCAGATGGAGTTGGAACACAGATAAAATAAAGAAAAGGAACTAAACTGCTCTACAACAAGTGATGTAGCAGGTGTGCTGATAGTTAGGTATGAGTAGATGTTAAAGTGTAACCTCAGAGTTTACAGACTTCACTCCCAGCCGCCTTCGACCGAGGCACATCCTGATGACTGTAGTCTGTACAGCCTCACCAAACAGAGAGCACACCAATCACACGAGTCTTAGCAATGGTAGGAGGCGGGGTCCCCTTGTTCCGGGGTGGCGTGAGAGCGAGGGAGGCCGGCGGGCGCGAGGGAGTCGTTGAGCGAGAGGTGGACAGGGCTGTCACCAGAGACGGGCCAGGTGATGATGTCGGCGCCGTGGTCCGTGCGAGAGCGGGCCTTCTCGCGGAAATTAAGCTTGAAAGACTCAATCTGTATCACAGAGTGTGGAAAAAGACAGGACAGAGGAGGGACAGAGGAGAGGAAGCGGTCGGGGGGGAAATGAAAAAGGCAGAGCGATAGCAAAAAGTCGAGTTAGATGCCTGAAAAATAAGAAGAGGTCAAGACGGTTTGGAGATCAGAAACCTGTGCTTTAACAACATCTGTGTTAGTCAGTGCAGAGGTCGACCGATTGATTCATCTGCACCGGTAACAGAATAACTAAGAATTAAGTAGTAGTAGAATATATTTATTTAATGCCATCTCAGGCTATTTTCATGGCAAAAACAATCAAAAATACAAGTATAACAACAAAAACCAGCAAACAAACATTCACAAGTTATAGATTTTTTACATTAACATATGATTACAAATCTAAAACGTGTTCTGCCAAAATTATACTAAATAACTCTTTAAGTGATGTACCATAAAGTTAAATATTAAATTTGTTTTAAACAAACATAAAAATACCAAAAAAATCATACATTTTATTCAATATTTTGATCTAACTTTTTTTTCAATTATTCAATTTTTTATATTTAGATTTTAGTAAAAAAATAATAAATATAAATCAATGTTTTAATTCAATATCTTAATTCAAAATATAAAATGTTTATTCAAATTTTTATTGAAGATTTTGATCTTCATTAAAATGTTACTTAAAAAAAAAAAATTTACTCTAAAAAATTGTATATTCAATGTTTTAATTATATTTTTTTATTTTACTTAAAAAATGTAAATGATAAATTCAAAGTTTTTATTTCCATAATTTCATTTTATAAAATTTTTACATTCAATGTTTCAATTCAATATTTTGCTCTTAATTAAAAAATAAATTAAAATGTTACATTTAGTGTTTTTTATTCAATATTTTGATCATTAAATCAGACAAATTAATCAGTAATCAGACCCCCCCCCCCTCTCTTTATTGGTTTAACTCTATTAATCGGTCGACCTCTTGTACAGTGATAAACCAGACAACAGAATAACACACAATTCACACGCAGCATAAAATGAAGAGCTAAAGAAAAAAACACCACACAGTAAACGTGTATGAAACGATGGAGAAGCATAACATTCAGCAGTAAACGTGAGGCATGGAATGAGAGTCTTCAGTTCTAAAGGACCTCTAGTCTGACGGGGTTTCTCGGGCCGGGCTACACACAGACTTACTTGTTTCAGGGATGAGCGAGTCCAGGCCCTGCGGGTCCCGGAGCTCCTCACTCCTGCAGGGGCCGGTCTCCTTCAGCCCATTCTCCTGAGCAGCGCCGGCTGACGGCCGGGTGCCCGAGACACCACTAGAGGGAGTCTCCTGGACCCCCTCAGCCTAGAAACACACAGCAGGCCGTCAATAGCAGAGATGAGGATGAGATGGAGAACAGAACTCAATCCTGGGATGGTGAAGGGATATGACTGATATACAGTACCAGCAGTGGCGGCTGGTCAATAGGGGGTGCTGGGGCTTCAAGTTAGCAACATGTTAACAATAAGTTAAAAATATATCGCAAATATTAACTAAATAAAATCATTTAGTCATAGTATTCTACTGTTAGTTATATTATAATTTATTGAAAATCTAAAAATCTAAACTATATTCTTTCATATTTGTGTGCGGGGCGCCGGACTAATGAGTGTGTATGTAGGTACACAAACTTTTCAAAAGCATGTGATTTGAGGCTAAGCTCTAATTGGCTTGTTTCAAATTGTCCTTGGGGCGCAGGCTCCTCCCACTTTTGTTGTTAGAGCGAATCAATATTGTTTTTATATGTTTGGCCTCATGTGATTGGACCGTTCTCAACGACTCTCGTTCCACTCAGCAGCAGCTCGTCAGTTGACAGACAGGTACTAATTAATGTGGAAGCAAGCGCAATATCTCCAGATGAAAGAACATTCGGTTTTATCTTTACAAAAATACCCGTTCACAAGGCGTTCGGATGAAGAAGAAAATAAGGATCAAGGAGCTTGGACCAGATCGCCCGTACTTTCAGTTTGTTTGCACCCCCCCAAAATTTAGACCTGCTGGACTCAACTCGTGCTTGATAATCCAACGTTTTCTGATTCAAAATTATTCATTTGTTTAAAAAATATTTGAATATAATTATGTTTAAATGTAATAATATCTAAATACTGTAGATACATATACAGTCAAACCAAAATTGATAATGTCAGATAACTTTGATGGAAAGCTATGTAATAAAACATGCTCAGGACAAAGTGTCAAATACTTAATCAATTTTACCGGTAGTCCACTGTATGAATAATTTTGGGGTATAATATGTCACAGTTTACTTTATTTTGCTGTCCTCACTTGCGTAGATGAACTATAATGTCCTGCACCCACTGATAAAAAAATATCAAAATTATCTGAATATTTTTTGGAATATATGAAATTATCTGAATATTTTTATTTTAGCTGATTGTCCAGATTAATGTATTTGTTGTATATTTTGATCACTACATGACTTTTTTTATTATAAAATCAAACTCTACACTGGTACTGTATATCTGTACAGGGAACAAAGCAAAACTTTACAATCAAAAATCATGACAGAAATGAAATGACAAAATTTCATACATATATAGAAAATAATCAACTATCACGTGGATGGAATTCACATTCAACTTTTCAACTTAAAATTATGAAGATGAATAGGAATGAATAGAAATCCATGCAAACGGAGACGCGTGCCAATCATATGCATATGCACTTAAACTTATGTTCAGAAGAACAGAAATATAGAATTACTGAAACTTTTCAATAATTCTAAGCTTTGCTCAATAAAGACTTAAAACTATAATGAATAGATCCTCACATAAAACACACGTTTTCATCCAAAATAAAAGTTAAGTTCACACTGAAAAGTAAAACTGCAGCACTATTCTATTAAAAGTGCTTAATTTAAACTCGTTTAATATTTATTACAGACATTGCAAAAATTCATGCTGCGTCCAAAAGTCTCAGTAAACATATGTTAAAGTTTAAAAACGGTCTCAGTGTGATCATTATAACAAATGTGTGATGGGTGCAAAATAATAATGGGCGGAGCATGTGGTCATGTGACTGAAATGATGGCCTGCCATAGGCTGAGGGGCAGGTGACCCGAGTCCAGAAACTGATCTGGGATTTGCTCTTTTTCCCATCAGACAAAAGTCCTTACTCTTGTCTTTAACATACCACAGAAACTAAATATAACTTTTTTTTAAACACACAGTAAGTGATTTTTGAGGGGCTGGAATGAAAACGGCAAAAACACACGACTTAAAAGCATGAAAAATAAAAAAAGACACTAATGTCATATCAGCATGTTTTAAACTTCCATGCAAGTGTAATATTACTTACCACTGATTTAAAATAAACCCGCTTTTAAAGGAACATTTCACCCAAAATAAACAACTTTAACTTCACAAAGTGAGATATTTTAAAGCAAGTTATTCACGTCTCCTGGAAGTCCTCTTTTAAACATCCCTTTAATACAGTAGATATTAATACAAATATATATTTATAAATATAATAATATTTAGGAGCACCTGTGTGACGTGTGTTTTTGCAGCGTTGAGTAATTATCACAGACGTATTCTCTCATTATAACTAACAAAGTGTAGACAGAGTGTAAATAAGGAGCTTCGTTGATTATAACAGAGTTTTGTGAGATCGCGATTAACTAATGTGATATTGATTTCATACAACAGTTCATTAAACAAGAAGTCAATATTAAGTGACTCTCTGATTACAACACTATGGCCTATTTTAATTAAATTAAATTATTTCATCAATTAAAATAGTTTTAGACAAAGTCCCAGCCGAGCCGCTGCGGCGCATCTCCATTCGTTTATGAATGAACTGCGTCTTTAAATTAATCTAGCGAGTTAATGATTCAATTACCCATTCATAAAGACAGTCAGGTACTTCGTTCCTGAATGAATCGGCCGTTCGAACGAATCAAACGAATGAATGATTCAGTGATCAAATCAGTGACTTACCGCCACCTACTGGCAGTTTTAGTTTAATTTTTAAAGTATATTTTATGCTACTTAAATCATTTAATATTTCTCCATTAAAAATTATATATTTAAAACATTAACCTCAACATGAATTTATAAATTTAATTGCAATTTAACCTCATTACACATCTGAAAATACACTTGTGTGTTCTTCTGTGCCACCTCTGCAGCACAAATGTATTTCTTAAATACTGATTTCATTTGATTGGTAACTTATTCTGCTTTTTTAATTAGAAATGATAATATATTTTTTTGAATTTGACATAAAAGATAACATACTTTTTAATGAAGTTGGGAAAAATGCCATTACAAAGGTAAAAACGAATTCCTGTAAATCACTTTAAGTCAAATATCACCTCGTTATGGAAAGGTTAATTTTATTATTGATTTAAAGGTGCTACTAATTTTTGAGCACAAGCGCTCCTAAAAAGAAAAGTAAGCGTAGAGCCCTGTACTGTACATAAATCATGAGAGTTTTCAAACAACATGATTAATAACACAGCCCTGTATACTGCTGATTTACAAAAATAAATAACATACACAATTATTCTCAATGCATCATTTCTATTAGAATCTGCAAAGGAGAGGAAAAAGTGTAAACTAGGATTACGCATTAAAACACAATGTGCTGAGAATTGAACGAATAGCTGTAACGTGGCTCAGATTCAGACAGAAATCATGTGTTTTTATGCTGATTAAGACGTAATGCAAGACTTCTTCAACACACAAATGTGTGTCTAAAGCAAAAACACTATGAAACATATTTTGTGATAAAGTATGACCTGCTCAAACAAAACAGACCATTTTTGAAATCTCATTAAGAAACAAATATTGATTTCTCTCAGCAGATATGATGCAGGGCAGTGCTACAGGTACTTCATTGAATAAAGTATGTCTTGACTTCCACTTATAACATCTCAGAGGCACTTTTTAAAGTTCCTGCCGAACTCACCTTAACGTTCCCGCCTCCAGGCTCATGATTGACATTATCCATCGAGCCCACCTTGGGCTGCACTTTCTCCTTGAAGCTCACCTTATGGCTCTCGATCTGGACTTCGCCTCCACCTACAGAAAACACACACTGGTCTAAACGCTGAGACGACAGAGACTGAGAAGGAAGCCATTTTAACCCTTTACGATTCCTGTAAAATTGGCCTAAAACGCCTAAAAAAGGCATACCCAAAGTAAATTGCATGCTGTTCTTGAGCCATTTGGATGATATGCATGGTGTTGGTCTCCTTTGAAAGGTGACACTCTGAGGTTTGTTTCAGAATCACTGTAAGTCTTTCTGATATTGAGTAATAGCACTTTGAATACACTGAAAAAATTATTCTGCCTGCATAGAATAGAATAGAATGTAAATAGAAGCCTGCAGATGACTATATCTGGGAGGTATGAACTGGAAAATACATTGGGATCACAGAATGAAGCCTTACCAAGCCAAATTTACCATTTGATAAACAATATATTAGAAAATTAGTGTTTTACACATGTTTATATAATTTTATGTCTAGACGCATCCAAAAAAATTACACTCCAAACGACGCTTTGTAACAACGACACATACAATGCTGTAATTCTTGAATGCTTTAATGTACAGTCATCATTTTGGGCTCTAATGAAAGGTTACACTTAGAGCTATTCAGTTTCTCATCCAGATTCACTGTCAATAATTGCTGACACATAGTAACTAAAACACATTATAGTGACATTTATTTATAGAATCCAAAATGTGTACACTTTTAAAATTACATATATATTTATAATTTATAATCTAAATACATTTTTTTCCTATATTTCTATTTCTGTACATAGTACATTATTTAATTTGTGGTTTTTTTCTTATATTGGTGTTATATTGCATCCCTACTGTGTTATTCCTATGTATGTCTGTACTATCATGCATGTCTGCATTATGTCAACAAAAAGTGGTCTGATAAAGACACTGATTGTAAATGTTGTGTTTATTGTATCTTAAAATGGTTTACATAGTTGAAATCACAAGAATCTCAGCTTTCCATGGATATATGACATGGTCAACTTTTTTTTTTTTTTTGAGTTTTTGTGTCTGACGACTTTACCCCGTCACCACTAGGCGTCCCGCCGGATTCTTAAAGGGTTAAAGGACTGTTTACGGTTCAACGGTTCATTTCTGGGCTCATCATACCTGGTTTATGTTTGATGTTGACCTTGGAGCCACACTTTGAGGTCACTTTACTCAAGTCAACCTTCTTGGTGAGAATCTGGACCTGTGAAAACACACAATCATCTGATGAAGCTGCTCAAATCGAAGCGTAACTGCTAAAATAAAAGTCTCATGCAGTGCTTGAACACAAGGTGATGAAAAGAGATTAGAGAGGATTATGAATCCAAACCTCTGCTGTCACCATGATTTGCTTTGGAAAATGCAGCTCAGCAGCATTGGATTTGGCAGCGTTTCTCCGCGCTCTTTTTGGTTCATAAGTAAAGAAAGCGCTTCATTGTTGGGTCTGAGCGCATCATGTGGCACAGTGACTGTGTTTGTCTGAACGACGGCTACACCGCATGCAGTAACGTTACTTACGTTCCCTCCTCCAGGAACATGTTTGATATTGTCCTTGGAGCCCAAGCGAGAAGTCACGTGACTGTAGTCCAGTTTTTTGGAGACTATCTGAACCTACAACACAGCACGGCGGGCCGAGAGGGACGGGACACCAGGGAGGACCAGGTTAGAGAGGGAAGACAACAGAGGACACAAGCAGAAGCATCTAGAAGCAACTAGCATCATTGACAATGAAGACGCCCCACTGATTGTTAGTGTGAACACCATTAGTTACACCGTTAGACATAGCTCATAAAAATCCCCATTAAAGTGAATGAACCTGATAGTAATTAGAAGTGATAGAAACTTAGATTCAGTGATTGATGAGCTACAAATGGACATTGTGATGCAGGGATACTCAAACCAAAATCTGGATTTTTTTTGTTTTTTTTTATAATTACTTTTGTGATTGTTCACTGCAGCACATTTGACAACCAACAAGGGTTAAGCAATATTACAATTGTTTATAATTATTACATTTCTGAAGTGCAACCCAAACTATGTATTTGAGCATCCCGGCTGTGATGTATAATGTGATGTAGAGCATTTAATAATGAGGTGCAAGAGCCAAACACTATATGATCAACAATAACTGGATGATTAAAAACCCGATGCAAGCACCCACACATCTGCAGAACGATTACTAGCTGAATAATCAGTTTTATTTCCATCTGATATCAATATCTGCTGATAAAATGAGCAATACAATCATACATTACATTGCTATTATTATTAATTAATTTGATTTTATTGAAAAACAATTGTATATAAATCATGAAAATATATTTAAAAAATTGTATAAAATATTAATGAACATTATACCACTGATATAAATAATTTATATTAAGTATATTTTCTATAATTAATTTTGTATAAAAGTACTAAAATTTGAGATGAATCAAACTAATACAATTTTAATAACAAGACAGTAACACTATATAATAGAAATGTGTATATTTTAGGTTTAAAGTATATATTATTAATTATAACAAATACTTAAATATGTAATAAGTATTTTGCATATTAACATTTCATTTTATTAAACATTTTACTATTCAAATACATAATATCATACAAATATATATTATACACAAATACACATACAAACTAATTAATTAATATTAATTATAAAACAAATATATATATATATATATATATATAAAATAAATAAAATTGCATTTTAATATTTAAAATATATTAAAATTTTCATATGAAAATATTACACTAATATTATATGAAATATTTCTATAACTATATTTGGAGAATTCATTTGCAAAAACCGATAAACAGATACAAATTATGATTTTTCATTGTGCATTCCCATTAATCTCAATCAAACTGCAGTTTGAAGTAAAAACAACTAAAATACAGCTAACTAACACCAAAAACATGATAACATCATTAAAAACAAAAACATGATTTTATGAGTTATCGGTTTTTGCAAATACACTTTTCATATAATATTGAATTTGACCGTTCTCATCTTTCACGCTACTACTAGAGACACTGAGTAGTCAGATCTGTGTGGGCTGCATTGAGAAGACTGCAGTGGAGACAGATGTGCAGAAGTGAGTGTGATGAGCGGATGAACTCACTTTGCCCTGGCTGGTCTCTTTGGAGGGCGAGCTCTGAGCGTCTGTCCTGCTCTGAGACACTGACACCTGCAGGCACAACAAGCCCAGATACAGCCCTCCAGTCAATCCCTCATACTGACGCGCTGAGGGTGAATCCCAGTTCTCTGTCTTACCCCTTCCCCTTAGTTTAGCGCGTTCACGTGAGAGTAAGGGCTAGTTCTGGGTTTGATCGTGGGGCAGGGGTAAGGGGAAGGGGTAGATACCCCTTAAAACCAAGCATTCTCTGTCTTACCCCTTCCCCTTAGTTTAGCGCGTTCATGTGAGAGAGTAAGGGCTAGTTCTGGTTTTGATCGAGGGGTAGGGGTAAGTGGAAGGGGTAGATACCCCTTAAAACCAAGCATTTTCATGAGCTTACTTGAAACCAAGCGGTACCAGAAAACACTGATCCAGATCATCCAGAGAGTATTTTCGGCTTAAATAATTGATTTAAAATTACGACAGTCTTGTTTTGTGCTCTACACAGTCCTGTACACATATATTCGCAACCATGTTCTTAATTGAAACGTTTTTAAAAAACGCTCGCTAACGTTACATTGCTGATTTGCACAACAGTCCCGCATTTCTCTGTCTAGACAAAACATCACTAAAACCCACGCAATCGACAAACACACACTTTTAGACGGAGAGTTTGCGATCAAACACACACTTTTAGACGGAGAGTTTGTGATCAAACACACACTTTTAGACGGAGAGTTTGTGATCAAACACACACTTTTAGACGGAGAGTTTGTGATCAAACACACACTTTTAGACGGAGAGTTTGTGATCAAACACACACTTTTAGACGGAGAGTTTGTGATCAAACACACACTTTTAGACGGAGAGTTTGTGATCAAACACACACTTTCAGACGGAGAGTTTGTGATCAAACACACACTTTTAGACGGAGAGTTTGTGATCAAACACACACTTTTAGACGGAGTTTGTGATCAAACACACACTTTTAGATGGAGAGTTTGTGATCAAACACACACTTACAGACGGAGAGTTTGTGATCAAACACACACTTTTAGACGGAGAGTTTGTGATCAAACACACACTTTTAGACGGAGTTTGTGATCAAACACACACTTTTAGATGGAGAGTTTGTGATCAAACACACACTTTTAGACGGAGAGTTTGTGATCAAACACACTTTTAGACGGAGTTTGTGATCAAACACACACTTTTAGACGGAGAGTTTGTGATCAAACACACACTTTTAGACGGAGAGTTTGTGATCAAACACACACTTTTAGACGGAGAGTTTGTGATCAAACACACACTTTTAGACGGAGAGTTTGTGATCAAACACACACTTTTAGACGGAGAGTTTGTGATCAAACACACACTTTTAGACGGAGAGTTTGTGATCAAACACACACTTTTAGACGGAGAGTTTGTGATCAAACACACACTTTTAGACGGAGAGTTTGAGATCAAACACACACTTTTAGACGGAGAGTTTGTGATCAAACACACACTTTTAGACGGAGAGTTTGTGATCAAACACACACTTTTAGACGGAGAGTTTGTGATCAAACACACACTTTTAGACGGAGAGTTTGTGATCGAAACACACACTTTTAGACGGAGAGTATGTGATCAAACACACACTTTTAGACGGAGAGTTTGTGATCAAACACACACTTTTAGACGGAGAGTTTGTGATCAAACACACACTTTTAGACGGAGAGTTTGTGATCAAACACACACTTTTAGACGGAGAGTTTGTGATCAAACACACACTTTTAGACGGAGAGTTTGTGATCAAACACACACTTTTAGACGGAGAGTTTGTGATCAAACACACACTTTTAGACGGAGAGTTTGTGATCAAACACACACTTTCAGACGGAGAGTTTGTGATCAAACACACACTTTTAGACGGAGAGTTTGTGATCAAACACACACTTTTAGACGGAGAGTTTGTGATCAAACACACACTTTTAGACGGAGAGTTTGTGATCAAACACACACTTTTAGACGGAGAGTTTGTGATCAAACACACACTTTTAGACGGAGAGTTTGTGATCAAACACACACTTTTAGACGGAGAGTTTGTGATCAAACACACACTTTTAGACGGAGAGTTTGTGATCAAACACACACTTTTAGACGGAGAGTTTGTGATCAAACACACACTTTTAGACGGAGAGTTTGTGATCAAACACACACTTTTAGACGGAGAGTTTGTGATCAAACACACACTTTTAGACGGAGAGTTTGTGATCAAACACACACTTTTAGACGGAGAGTTTGTGATCAAACACACACTTTTAGACGGAGAGTTTGTGATCAAACACACACTTTTAGACGGAGAGTTCTGGGTTTGATCGTGGGGCAGGGGTAAGGGGAAGGGGTAGATACCCCTTAAAACCAAGCATTCTCTGTCTTACCCCTTCCCCTTAGTTTAGCGCGTTCATGTGAGAGAGTATAGTTGGCTTAAGTTCTGGTATTAATGATACGAGGGGTAGGGTAAGTGGAATGTAAGGTAATACCCTTGCATATTAACATTATATTTTATTAAATATTTTACTATTAAAATACATAATAACATACAAATATATATTATACACAAATACACATACAAACTAATTAATTAATATTAATTATAAAACAAATATATATATATATATAAAATAAATAAAATTGCATTTTAATATTTAAAATATATTAACATTTTCATATGAAAATATTACATTAATATTATATGAAATATTTATTTAACTATATTTGGAGAACTCATTTACAAAAACAGATAAAAATTATGATTTTTCATTGTGCATTCCCATTAATCTCAATCAAACTGCAGTTTGAAGTAAAAACAACTAAAATACAGCTAACTAACACCAAAAACATGATAACATCATTAAAAACAAAAACATGATTTTATGAGTTAGCAGTTTTTGCAAATACACTCTTCATATAATATTGAATTTGACCGTTCTCATCGATCACGCTACTACTAGAGACACTGAGTAGTCAGATCTGTGTGGGATGCATTGAGAAGACTGCAGTGGAGACAGATGTGCAGAAGTGAGTGTGATGAGCGGATGAACTCACTTTGCCCTGGCTGGTCTCTTTGGAGGGCGAGCTCTGAGCGTCTGTCCTGCTCTGAGACACTGACACCTGCAGGCACAACAAGCCCAGATACAGCCCTCCAGTCAATCCCTCATACTGACGCGCTGAGGGTGAATCCCAGTTCTCTGTCTTACCCCTTCCCCTTAGTCACGTTGAGAGTAAGGGCTAGTTCTGGTTTTGATCGAGGGGTAGGGGTAAGAGGAAGGGGTAGATGCCCCTTAAAACCAAGCATTCTCTGTCTTACCCCTTCCCCTTAGTTTAGCGCGTTCACGTGAGAGTAAGGGCTAGTTCTGGTTTTGATCGAGGGGTAGGGGTAAGTGGAAGGGGTAGATGCCCCTTAAAACCAAGCATTTTCACGAGCTTACTTGAAACCAAGCGGTACCCAGAACACACCGATCCAGATCATCAAGAGTCCCATAACTGTAAGTATTTTCGTCTTAACCATGTTCTTAATTGAAACTTTTTTTTAAATCGCTATTTTTCCATGCTAACGTTACATTGCCGAATTGCACAACAGTCCCGCGTTTCTCTGACGAGAGAAAACATCACTAAAACCCACGCAATCGACAAACACACACTTTTAGACGGAGAGTTTGTGATCAAACACACACTTTTAGACGGAGAGTTTGTGATCAAACACACACTTTTAGACGGAGAGTTTGTGATCAAACACACTTTTAGACGGAGAGTTTGTGATCAAACACACACTTTTAGACGGAGAGTTTGTGATCAAACACACACTTTTAGACGGAGAGTTTGTGATCAAACACACACTTTTAGACGGAGAGTTTGTGATCAAACACACACTTTTAGACGGAGAGTTTGTGATCAAACACACACTTTTAGACGGAGAGTTTGTGATCGAACACACACTTTTAGACGGAGAGTTTGTGATCAAACACACACTTTTAGACGGAGAGTTTGTGATCAAACACACACTTTTAGACGGAGAGTTTGTGATCAAACACACACTTTTAGACGGAGAGTTTGTGATCAAACACACACTTTTAGACGGAGAGTTTGTGATCAAACACACACTTTTAGACGGAGAGTTTGTGATCAAACACACACTTTTAGACGGAGAGTTTGTGATCAAACACACACTTTTAGACGGAGAGTTAGTGATCGAACACACACTTTTAGACGGAGAGTTTGTGATCAAACACACACTTTTAGACGGAGAGTTTGTGATCAAACACACACTTTTAGACGGAGAGTTTGTGATCAAACACACACTTTTAGACGGAGAGTTTGTGATCGAACACACACTTTTAGACGGAGAGTTTGTGATCAAACACACACTTTTAGACAGAGAGTTTGTGATCAAACACACACTTTTAGACGGAGAGTTTGTGATCAAACACACACTTTTAGACGGAGAGTTTGTGATCAAACACACACTTTTAGACGGAGAGTTAGTGATCAAACACACACTTTTAGACAGGAGAGTTTGTGATCAAACACACACTTTTAGACGGAGAGTTTGTGATCAAACACACACTTTTAGACGGAGAGTTTGTGATCAAACACACACTTTTAAACGGAGAGTTTGTGATCAAACACACACTTTTAGACGGAGAGTTTGTGATCAAACACACACTTTTAAACGGAGAGTTTGTGATCAAACACACACTTTTAGACGGAGAGTTTGTGATCAAACACACACTTTTAGACGGAGAGTTTGTGATCAAACACACACTTTTAGACGGAGAGTTTGTGATCAAACACACACTTTTAGACGGAGAGTTTGTGATCAAACACACACTTTTAGACGGAGAGTTTGTGATCAAACACACACTTTTAGACGGAGAGTTTGTGATCAAACACACACTTTTAGACGGAGAGTTTGTGATCAAACACACACTTTTAGACGGAGAGTTTGTGATCAAACACACTTTTAGACGGAGAGTTTGTGATCAAACACACACTTTTAGACGGAGAGTTTGTGATCAAACACACACTTTTAGACGGAGAGTTTGTGATCAAACACACACTTTTAGACGGAGAGTTTGAGATCAAACACACACTTTTAGACGGAGAGTTTGTGATCACACACACACTTTTAGACGGAGAGTTTGAGATCAAACACACACTTTTAGACGGAGAGTTTGTGATCAAACACACACTTTTAGACGGAGAGTTTGTGATCAAACACACACTTTTAGACGGAGAGTTTGTGATCAAACACACACTTTTAGACGGAGAGTTTGTGATCAAACACACACTTTTAGACGGAGAGTTTGTGATCAAACACACACTTTTAGACGGAGAGTTTGTGATCAAACACACACTTTTAGACGGAGAGTTTGTGATCAAACACACACTTTTAGACGGAGAGTTTGTGATCAAACACACACTTTTAGACGGAGAGTTTGTGATCAAACACACACTTTTAGACGGAGAGTTTGTGATCAAACACACACTTTTAGACGGAGAGTTTGTGATCAAACACACACTTTTAGACGGAGAGTTTGTGATCAAACACACACTTTTAGACGGAGAGTTTGTGATCAAACACACTTTTAGACGGAGAGTTTGTGATCAAACACACACTTTTAGACGGAGAGTTTGTGATCAAACACACACTTTTAGACGGAGAGTTTGTGATCAAACACACACTTTTAGACGGAGAGTTTGTGATCAAACACACACTTTTAGACGGAGAGTTTGTGATCAAACACACACTTTTAGACGGAGAGTTTGTGATCAAACACACACTTTTAGACGGAGAGTTTGTGATCAAACACACACTTTTAGACGGAGAGTTTGTGATCAAACACACACTTTTAGACAGAGAGTTTGTGATCAACACTTGTCGTCTCTGGTGACGTAGCAGCAGCTAGCGACGATGTATGATGACGTAACAGTAACCAAGTGGTGTCTCGTATCATAGGGGTATGTTTTCACCCCTAGCGCGAGGGACAAGGGGTAAGACGAAGGGGAAGGGGTAAGACAGAGAAATGGGATTCACCCTAACCCTACTGTAACCTCACACGAGAAGCAGGAAAACTGCAGGATCAGAGGAAGAGGCAGGATCAGGCAGAACCGGGCCGGTTAGTAACGCTCGATCTCACGAGGACAAACTCCAGTCATGCACGACTCATGCTCCAAACACCTCGCTTTAAAACCTCACTTATACTAGACGCCGCTCTTGAACTCTTTGTGGTGACAGGAGACGTTTCTCAGCAGTGTTAGAGAGTCATAACGAAAGAGCTCAGCCAGGAAAAAGACCAGGATGAACCACAAACACAGGAGGAGGGATGCGATAGCAGAAAGTGAAGCTGTGAGTGATACATAATGATCGAATGTCAACATGAGCAGAATAGACACTCTATCACTCATTATCACATCGTTTGCAGATAGATAGAAACAGAAGAGCTGTGTCCAGAACCAAAGGCGGTGACTTAACCGGCAGCGTTTTCCTCTACAGAGAATATTTAATGAATGATCTGCTTGTTTTTCTCTAGAAATGCAATTTCTTGGATATTTATGATTAAGATTAAGACATTGTTTTATCGTTTATTAATTATATATACTATTGAATAATTACAATCAATTATATATTTCAATATTCATACAAATATGTATTAAAACATACATGAACATATCATGTAAATTAATCACATACATTGCATATATTATATTATTATATGCAATTAATCACAGCACTAAAATAATAAATAAAACTGCACAGCATCACCCCTGCACTTTTTTTCCTAAGTGTGGAAATATACATACTACACAACACCGCTAAGCTAGAGGACAGAGTACTAGCCGGATATCTCATTCACAGCTAGCTGCTGTTCTCGGCGCTTGTGTGCGGTTACCTTTCCTCCTCCCGGCTGGTGTTTGATGTTGCCTGTGGAGCCGATCTTGGAGCGGATGTTTTTGACGTCGGGTGCCGGTGTGGAGCTGGGCCGCGCTGTGCTGCGAGTCGCGGCGCTGGCGCTGGAGCCGGGTCGAGGCGCGCGGGGGACCAGCGGCTTCTTCTCCGCCGCAGCAGCGGCTGTAGTGCTGCTGGAGACGGGTGTTTTGGTGGTGCGAGGACGAGCGCCGGCGATGCTGCTTGCAGTGGTGGAGGCTTTAAGAGGAGCGGGTTTAGAGCGGGCGGCATCTGAAACCACAGACATCAGTTTATCTTAAATGTTATTTCCGTATGTGATACTCCAAAACAACGCCGGGTGACGTGGAGGGAACTTGTTAAATAAAGTCAATTTTGTTTTCTTTGTCCACAAGTATTCTCGTAGCTTCGTAAAGTTACGGTTGAACTCCTGATCTAATAATAATTTGTTACATTTATATAGCGCTTTTAGACACTCAAAGCGCTTTACATAGTAAGGGGGCTATCTCCTCATCCACCACCATTGTGCAGCATCCACTTGGATGATGCGACGGCAGCCATAGTGCGCCAGAACGCCCTCACACACCAGCTTACTGGTGGAGAGGAGACAGAGTGAACTTTAGAAACAGTGTATGGGGATGATTAGGAGGCCATGATGGTCAGAGGCCAGTGGGCTAGTTTGGCCAGGATGCGGTAACACCCCTACTCTTTTTCAAAGGACATTCTGGGATTTTTAATGAGGCACAGAGAGCGCACGACCTCGTTTAACATCTCATCAACGGTGCTTTTTCCAGTATAGTGTCCCGGGCACTACACTGGGCATTAGGATGATCCACACAGACCACAGGGTAAGCACCCCCTGCTGGCCTCTCTAACACCTCTTCCAGCAGCAACCTAGTTTTTCAGGAGGTCTCCCATCCAGGTACTGACCAGGCTCAACCCTGCTTAGCTTCAGTGGGCAACCGAGTTGGGCTGCAGGGTGATATGGCTGCGATCTAAGTCACATTAGATGATTTTAACGATGTCCTTGCTACGTTTCTGAGCCTTGATCGTAGTTAGGACCCTTGCTGTGTATGAAGGGTCAGAGAGCTCTCAGATTTCATATCTTAATTTGAGGATGCACGGGTTTTGGATGCATCGAGTCATTAATGACAGAATGGTCATTTTGGGGTGAACTATCCCTTTAAGGGAAATGCGTGCAATGCCAAAACCTTTAGAAATGGTGTGTTTTTGAGCGATATCTGAAAGCTCAGTTCGTAGCACAAAACCCTCTTTATGTGTCAGATTAAAATAATCTCTGCACCGCTGCGTTCGCTTCAAATCTCTGGAAACGAGGGTAAGAAGCAGCGCACAGTCTCCGTGTGACAGATTATACTAAACTCGTTCCTGCTGCGCTATACACTTCCAGATTTAAATGTGTGTTCGTCAGCGCAGCATCTCTAAAAATACCTTTTACTTGTTGCTATTAACTGAATTCTTTTATTTTCTACAAACACAACTGTTCAAAAGTTTGGAATAATTCAGATTTTTTTTTTTATAGTTTTAGAAGAGTCTTATGCACACCAAAGTTGTGCTTATTTAATAAAAAAAATATAATAAAAGAGCAATATTGTGAAATCTTATTATAATTTAAAATAACTTTTAAATATTTATATATATAAAAAAATACTTTATTCCTGTGATGCAAAGCTGAATTTGCAGCAGCCATAAATAAACGGAATAAAAATCTTTATTCTTAATTACATAAAAAAATAATTTATTTATACTATAATAAGAAAATATTATAATAATTATTATTATTAAAATTTCAAATAATTGTTCCATTTGAATGTATTTTAGAATTAAATGTATTCCTGTGATGCAAAGTTGAATCGTCAATAAACATACTGAATAAAAGTAATTTTACGGAACACAAATATATTTTTTATTAATTTACAAAAAATATTTTCATTGTTCATACTCAATATTATTATCATTTAAAATAATTGTGTTCTATTTAAATATTTTTTAAAATGTAATTTATTCCTGGGATGCAAAGCTGAATTTTCAGCAGCAATTAATAAACATTATTGAATAAAAGCATTATATATATATATATTCACATCCTTCCACATATAGTGTTATAAGTGGTTTTGTGTGTGCTGTACCCGTAGTTTTCAGTGTGCTTGGTTTCTTTTCGTCTCCTGGTTTGCTTTCAGTCTTTGCAACTAAACACAAAAATAGAAATGCATGATGTGAATATTCCTAGCCTTTCATAAATCAGCTGAAAATGCAGTGGCTCATCTCTAAACACATGATGTCTGACCCGGGCGTCGTGCGGGAGGAGCGCTAGCGGCGGTGCGTGTAGCGGCGGTGCGTGCTGCAGTCGCAGGTTTGTCTGCGGCGGGTCGAGCCGGAGCGACAGCAGTCTTTGGCACAGGCGGGCGTCTCTCTGTGGCCGTCTGTCGGAGGAGAAAACACACGGTTAGTCGGGGTCAGCTGCACTCTGATATTCTCTCAGTAGCAAAACAAACACATCATAATCAAACAAAGACGTTTCAGCCAAAAATATGTTAATGTTGCTCTAAAAATAACCTGCCAGGTTCAGATTAAGTCAGTTTCTAACAACCCAATCACACCAATACAATGCTCTTGTTTTTTTACTACGTGACAAACCTCTTTTCTTATTGGAGGATAAATCATATTTCTTAACATTAATGTGGCAACACGTGCTTCAGAATCAAAACTGAAAGTGTATGTCATGTTTGTTATTGTTAATCTCTGATTGTACATATTAACATTAAATATCAATAGTTAGAGTCAGTAGTGTAGTTAAACAGATGGCCACTAGAGGGAAGACTTGCACTGAACATTATTCATATTTACAGAGATTTAATAAGAGCAAAGGTTGAGTGTGTCAGATTTGAAAAATATCATCTAGAGACATAATAAACGACATTAGGTTTTATAATGGCCCTTCCAAGTGGTGAACGACTGGAATAAAACATGTTATAGATGCTGCAGAGAGCGATTTCTAGCTTTAGCTTCCTAGAAAAAATGTACAACAATAATTTCTGTGACTTTAGGAGCTCTAATATTAGTAAGCTTCTTTACATCAAGATTCATAAATCATTACTTATATTCAGAAAGGATGCATTTAATTGATCAAATGTCAGCAAAGACATGTTACAAAATATTTCTATTTCACATAAATGCTGTTCTTTTGAACTATTTCTATTCATCTGTGAATCCTGAAAAATAAAATGCATCACTGTTTCAACCAAAAATATTGAGCTGTTTTCAACATTGCAGAAATGTTTCATATTATTATGATTTCTGAAGATCATGTGACACTGAAGACTGCAGTAATGATGCTGAAAATACAGCTGTGCATCACAGAAATAAATTACAGTTTAACACATATTCACATAGAAAACTGCTATTTTAAATTGCAATAATATTTCACAATTTTACTGATTTTTATTAAAATAAATGCATCCTTGCTGACCTCTTTTGATAACCGACCCCAATCTTTCGCACCGTAGTTTAAACAACAGTAAACTGTAAAACACATGTTGCTGTGGTCACGCATGTACGACACACACAGACAGAGCATCCATGCAGAGATGAGCGCCGGATTGAGCCGCGTCCACCTCTAGACGTCGTCTTCAGCGGACGGATGGAGACTCACCTTGGGCTTGACCTCTCTGGTCACCGTGCTGGAGGCGGTGGAGGGTCGTGTGGACGCTGTGGCTGGCCGTTTGGTGCCAGCGGCCGGGGCGGGAGCTTTGGGCACAGGGGCTCTTTTGCTGAGGGGGGCGGGTGCGCTGGCGGATGAGGTAGGGATGGAGCGCTTGGGCGCGGCTGTAGCGCTGGAGGCGGAGCTCGGCCGGGGCTTGGCAGGGCTAGCTTTGGTTACGCCGGCGACAGGCTGCATGGATGGACAGCAAACCCAACGGACGGATGGCAAACGATGAACAAAAAACAGAATAAGGACAAATGATAACGGCAGCGACATGAGCAGAGCAGAGCAGGCCGATAAAAGCACAAGATCAGACTGAGATCAGACTACTTTTCATCCGAGTAATCATTAATAATCACTCTGTTTATTAGATGGTCATGTGAGGATTTCTGTTCCTTAACATAAAGGAACTCATTTCTGAGCCACTAAAGGACTTAATATTTGCGATAGTTAATGACAATAACTTTAAAACAATAAAAAAAAAAATGTGGTCATTGAAAAAGCTTAATCAAAATATAAATATTAGACAGTCTTAGCAACCGAGTGAAATAAGTATTTATTGTTTACATAAGGATTAAAATTACTAACTGAAAAAACATAACTACATTTAAATTTTGTGATTTAAAACATAAAACAATAATAAAAACATAAATAAAATTAAAATTAAAACTGAAATTATATATAAAATAATACAATAAATAAATAATTTAAATAAAAAAAATATAGTACACAATTAATACTAAAATAGCTGTGTTTTGCTTTTGATTCATACATAAATTACTAATTGGAAATAAGTAAAAATGTAAATTGAACAAATTAAAACTGAAAAATTATATTTATAAACTAATAAAATGATAAAATGCATACAATTACTTAAAAATTAAACTCAAAATATAAATAGAAAAGCGAATTCAATATAGCAATGAAAACTATAATGTAAATAAATAATAATAAAATAGAGCTAGTTTTAGGTTCTCGATTCCCAAGCCCACGCACATAAGTGCTAAATGAATTTTGGTTTGGTTAATATGCTTTACGAACAGAATCATGAGCATTAGCATGAGCAGAAGCAGGTCAACGGAGGATGAAGACACAGCAGAACGTTTCGACAAACCTTGGTCTTCTTCTCCGGACTAGTCGAGTCTTTTCCAGGTGCACCGTTGGTCACCGCAGGCTTGGCCGCTGAGGCTTTAGCAGCTGCTTTCGTGGCTTTCTCGTCCTTCTCAGCGTTGGCAGGTTTCTTGCCAGCGGCTTCCGTCTTTTCTCTTTTCTCTTCTACTTTGTCTTGTTCGGTCTTCTGTTCTGCTTTCTGCTTTTCCACTTTCTGATCTGATTTGTTCTCCACGACTTTCACTTCTTCCGTCTTCGGCTCAACCTTTTCCACCGGCTCCACCTTCTCTTTCTCCATCTTTGGAGAGGAATCAATCTCTTTTTTGTCTGCGGTCTTCTCAACCGTATCAGCTTTTTCAGTCTCATCTTTAGTAGTTTTCTCCAATGGTTCAATCTTCTCAACTTTCACTGGCGTTTCTACTTTGTGAACCATTTCATCCTTGACTGTCTTCTCTGATTTACCTACATCCACGTCTTTGACTTTGTCCACAGCTTCTGTGTTTTCTCCTTTGGTTGTCTGTTTATCTGTGTGGACAGTTTTGTCTTTCTCCTCCACCGTTTCCATCTTCTGATCTTTGTCCGTCTTCTCTGATTTACCTACATCCACGTCTTTGACTTCTGTGTTTTCTCCTTTGGTTGTCTGTTTATCTGTGTGGACAGTTTTGTCTTTCTCCTCCACCGTTTCCATCTTCTGATCTTTGTCCATCTTCTCTGATTTACCTACATCCACGTCTTTGACTTTGTCCACATCTTCTGTGTTTTCTCCTTTGGTTGTCTGTTTGTCTGTGTGGACAGTTTTGTCTTTCTCCTCCACCGTTTCCATCTTCTGATCTTTGTCCGTCTTCTCTGATTTACCTACATCCACGTCTTTGACTTTGTCCACACTTCTGTGTTTTCTCCTTTGGTTGTCTGTTTGTCTGTGTGGACAGTTTTGTCTTTCTCCTCCACCGTTTTCCATCTTCTGATCTTTGTCCGTCTTGCTGGAAACATGAAAGTCGTCAAACTTCTGGACAGCGTCCATTTTGTTCACCTCCGTCTTGTTCTTCTCAGAGTTTTCTGGTAGGAAGAAACAGGTTGAACAGTTCAATTTATACACGAGCAATCAAAAAAATGGCCAAAAAAGCTACACAAGATTAACTTGTTCAGTCAAAAAAAAGTCAAACGAATGGCAAAAGACAAAAAGGTAAACTCAAGATACCTTAAAAATGAAAGCTAATTTAATTTACAGATGCATTTTGGTATTTAAATTGATAGAATTGCTACAATTTGGGTCACAATCATGATAACTCAACAGCAAAAGGCTGCAAATGAATGCAATGAATAGTCCACTTCAGTCCATGTATAATATCCAAAGTAAACATACTGACAATTAATGTATAACCTGAATGCACTGTAATTCGCTTTGGATAAAAGCGTCTGCTAAATGCATAAATGTAACTTCATTTTAACTTCTGGGTAATGGCACATTGTGGTGCTTATTGTACGGCGACTTACTAAATCACTAAATAAATGGATATGCCAATTGAGTCGAGTGTACTTTATTTTATTATGTGAGAAAGAAAGTGTGTGGCGTGTGAATGGAAACATGAAACTAGCATGCAGAAAATCACTTATCTGAGAAAAGCTGTTATAATTGGACCAATCAGAGTCAAGTATTCTAGCGAGCCGTGTGATAAATGAGAGCTGAATGAGGCTGAGAGAAGAAAGACTGAAGAGCTGTTATGAGGCCAAAGACACGCAGTCTTGAGTTTGGCCGGCATTCATGAGCAATATATCTTATACAGGCGGCTCTCTGGTCACTTCACGTTCAATGGCAGATCCATTACAAAGGCTGTCCGTCTCTTTGAGACGCCTCGTGTCCTTGAGTTGAAGGACTAAAGCTGTAGACTAATAACTGCACAGAGTTTCAGAGAAAACAACTTAGATTTGTGCTCAGCAAAACCATTTACCTTAGTCATTAGATGCTATAATCTGCTAGAGAACCTTAGTGTGATGCTCATTCACTCGCGTAATTATAGCCGTCTGTTTTTAATGAAAACACTAAATTTAACAGCGGAAGGTAAATAGGTAACACTTTACATTAAGGTTCCATTAGTTAACTACATTAAAGGAACACTCCACTTTTTTTTAAAATAGGCTCATTTTAAAACTCCCCAAGAGTTAAAGAGTTGAGTTTTACCGTTTTTGTATCCATTCAGCCGATCTCTGGGTCTGGCGGTAGCACTTTTAGCTTAGCTTAGCATAGATCATTGAATCGGATTAGACCATTAGCATCGCAAAAATCAAAAATGACCAAAGATGCAATATTTTTCCTATTTAAAGCTTGAGTTTTCTGTAGTTACATCGTGTACTAAGACCGACGGGAAATGAAAAGTTGTGTTTTTCTAAGCTGATATGGCTAAGAACAATACTCTCATTCTGGCGTAATAATCAAGGAACTTTGCTGCCGTACCACAATGATATTACGCAGCGCCTGAAAGTAGTCCCCAGCTAGGTCACTAGTTATGATATAGCTGGGGACTACTTTCAGGTGATGCATAATATCGAAACTCTTTGGTCATTTTTGAGCGAGATGCTAACGGTCTAATCAGATTAAATGATCTATGCTAAGCTAAGCTAAAAGTGCTACCGCCAGACATTGTAAAATGAGCCTATTTCCAAAAAAACTGGCGTGTTCCTTTAACATTAACTGATGAAAAACTAGTTTGAAAGCATTTACTAATCATATTTAGTCCATTTTAATATTTACTAATACATTAAAATCAAAAGATGCATCTGATAATATCATTAAATAGACCTGAACATGAACTAAAAATAACTATCATTAATAAAGATTATTTGTTAATGTATAATTGGGACCTTATTGTAAAGTGTCACTGGCAAATCTGCTCCCATAAACCCTGCACAGAAATCTGGTTCTGTCATAAACATATTTCATTTGTCAAGAAACTGCTTTAAAAAGCATTTCACATTTTGCATTGCATATTAAATCTAGTGAGCATGAAATAAATAAAATCAGACATCATTGATATTCCAGCAGCATTTCTCTTTGTAAATGTAAGCTGCTTCCCAGCATGCAGAAATACTGCATCATGTATTAAAATTAATCTGTCAGCACAAAGCGGTGCAAAGCGGAGCGTGGATTTCAGCTATTTGTAAGAAATATCTATGTATTGAGTCGACGAAGAAGTCTTGCATTAAGCTGATTGATTTCCACATGGCTCAGGTGCATTTATAATAACACAGATGAGAGCCAGAAATGCAGAAAAGCCTGAGAGCAGAACAACACCTGCCCAAAATCAAGAAAATCAGTCCGTGAAGACACCTACAAAGCAGACAGATACTAGCCTGATGGGACTCGTTTTCACAGATGTACTTTGTGAAGCAACCTCTGCAAAAACGATAGAGAAAATTACCTTCAGTTTCCGTGTGTCCTTTGATAAACTGGGATTGTAGATACCATATTTTTCACAATGCTTCTCATTTACTTTGATGTTTATGAATAGGATTACTGATGCAAAGTGTCTCAATTTCCATTATGAATTGTTTGTCAACGTTTTGGATAATATAACAGTTGGAAGCTGTCACCTTTGTTAAATGTTCAAACTGTAAAAGCAAGTCAATGTGATTTGTCACGTGCACAGGTCACATGATCTACAGTAACGCCCAGATACTCCCATTTTACTAAAAACAATCCAGACTCCAAGTCAACCTCAATTACTACAAGAAATCACAAACATCCTGCATTAATAACTGCAAACAGAAAACTAGTGTGCAACTAGCATCCATCCATGACTCATTAGCACTAATCACACTTTATATTATCTGCACCGGTTTTCCATTGAAGGATTAAACTAGACTGTTTAACACACCCCTCCAATGAATTACCATTTCAACAAAAAACAAAACCGTTGTAGGGTGCAGCAGGACATTTCTGGAGCTCTACCCATCATTAAAAAAGCTGATGAGAGTTTCTGACCTGGATTTGCCGAGGGGCAGGTTTTACTCGAGGAAATCAGGACAGAATGACTTACGCTGTCTGCTGCTCATCTGGAGCGGGTAATGAGCATGCGTTGGCAGTGGCGTGATAGTGCCGTACACACAGAACAGAGACACTACATAAATAACCTACTTCTGCCACCGCTACCCTTCAGAGAGACGCAGTCTAGGACTCATTTCTCATCATACTGACACAAACCCAATTATATGCACTTTTAAAAATAAAGGTTTCTTATTGGCATCCATGTTTTCATGAAGAACCTTTTTTGCATCAATGCACAACAGGTTCTTCATACTGGAAAAAGGTTACATTTTATTCCAAAAGAACCATTTTTTATTAGTGTTAAGAATTTTAAAGGTGCAAAAGATGCTATAAAAAAATCGTTATTTTAGGAAATGTTTACTAAAGGTTCTTTGAGAAATCCAAAATTATTTGTATACGGCATCACTGCAAAAACCCATTGAAACATGCTTTCCAAACCATAAATTCTTTGTTTCTAAGAACAATTATGCCATGCTTCTCTCGATCACATTGCACCAATAAAGCTGGTTTGTACCCTACAGCTCAAAACTGACTCTCGCTTCGCCATCACCTACCCTCAAACGCCTCAGCAATCGTGCCGATTTTGTCTCCAGCGCTGTAGCATGTCTCATTAAGGGCACGTGTGGTCACCGGCACGGGTAGAACGACTCCTTGGTCCTTGTCAATGAACGGTCCCTCCAACAGGTCCTCTACGGGCGAGAGGGGAAAGATGCTTTGGTCTTTGCGTGTAGGAAAAGGGGGGAAATGTAGTTCGATATTGTTCCGTAGGTCGTTGCGAGAAGCCGATAGGGTTGGCGGCGGGGTCGGAGGTTGATCGTCGGCTACAGTTAGAGAGCGTTTCATAGCCCCTGCATGCTGGCGACGAGGTCCTCCGATGGGCGAAGGCAACTTGTCAAGAACGCCTCCGCCGGGATACTTATCCGGGAGCTCGAGACTTGCAGGTACGGAAAGATGCGAACACTCGGACATCGCTCGCCTCATCGCCTTCCTCTGTTGCTCGGCTCTTCCCATGAAACAAGGCTCAATGTCTTCCTCTTCCTCGCTATCATGCGATGACCCTTCAGCCTTCGGCCGCTCGTCTTGGCTCTCCAGGTAACTATCGTTGACCACACCAATGACGCAGTAGTTTGGAGGCGTTCGAGGCGACGGCGTGCTGGGACTCTGTTCTGGAAGCAATCCGGAGAACGGAGCCGGTTTCGAGGGTTCGAGAGGCAACAGAACTTCGTCGTGTCCCGCAGGTGATTCCAGAAGCATCATGCCATTGTTGTCCGCAGTGCAAGCCGCGAATCTTCCAGGAGACGCAGCCGATGGAGACGAGGACGAGAAGCTTTCCGGACTGTCCCCAGTGCTGCCAAACGACACGCTTGTTGGAACGGCTCCTCGCCCGGGGACGTTGAGTTCAGAAGGAGACTCGTAGAAGCATAGCTTGTCCTCGTCCGTCATTCCCGTTGCTCGAAGTCCACCTCCAAAACTCGGCGGTGCCGCGAGGTCGCCGTGTTGCCAGTCCCATCCCGGAGGGGTGGCGGATGTGGACATGGAGGGGACTTTACAGAGCTCACTATATTCTGAGAAAGGAGATGCCGGTTGTTGGTTCGAGAGAGAGGACATGCTTCTGTTTCCCTGTCTCTGCTTCGGGTGTTTTTGTGTCTTAGTCTTTTCTCTTTTCTTGTGTTAAAGTGTAACTGTCTAGTAATCCTCACAACGAAACCTTCTCTGCTGCTTCTGGATGCAACAGCAGACTAAGCAGCACTGAGATCTGGCTGGAAGCGTCTCTCTCTCTCTCTCTCTCTCTCTCTCGATCAGCCAGCCTTTTGCCATGGCAGCAATCACATGCCTCATAATGTGGCTGTTCATTCGCTGCTCCAAAACCAGCTCCCTCCTTCCTCTCTGCCTCTCTGGTTTTCTCCACGTTGTCCTCTCAGCATCCATCTTTTCCCCCCTCCTCTCTTTGATAGTGACACACTACTATCATCCCTGAGGCTACATGCATGCAAAATGAGGAAAGGCTTAATGAGCATTCATTTGCACACACGATTTCATAGAGTGCGCACATCTATCGTAAGTCTTTTTGGGTAAGTCTTAATCAGTCTGGACATTTCCAGACATGCAGACTATTATCAGTATTCGATTATCGGAGGCGCAGATTTGCATATGGATGATATGCCAAAAACAATGAGTTGATTTTTTTCCTCTTACATGCAGGTTTTATCTTCACCTGTTGTTGAATGTATACCGTTAGATGTCTCTAAATATGTGATGTTCGAATCTGAATAAATTATTGTCTTTGTTGTTGCATTTCCCGCCACAGCAACATGACTCATCAAAGAGACAACATCATTCCTCACTGTAAGAAATACATGTGTAAAATAACAGAAAAGGGCCTGGCAGCTCATTACCGGGACATTTTACAAACATTTGACAGACTTTTCTATGAAATCTAAGACAATGCAATGCCATGTAATATTTAAAAACAAGTAAAACACCTGCAAAAATAATTACAGAAAAGTCCTTCAAAATAATACAGAACATTACGCCCGTTTTTATGGCTTTTTTAAGAGTGCTCCAATCAGAGAACGAAAACTGACAGAGGATAAAATAATTAATAAACTAAAATAGAGCAATGCCAGATGAGCAGAAAACACTGCTTTAAACCCTTGACTTACAATTAACAACTAATGAATTATAACAATTACAATGAATGCATATTTATTCTATTAAATGTATAAAATACGTCATATTTTTATTAGCAGTAGTAGTTGTAGTCACATAACAATAATGATAATAAAATTAATAGTTAAAAATATTAACTTTTTTATTAAATTAATACATTTAAAAATGAATAATGTATATATTATCAATACTAACATTACTAATAAAAAAATATATAAAAAAAAAAATTCTGTAAAAATATTAACTTTTTTATTAAATACATTTAAAAATGAATAATGTATATATTATCAATACTAACATTACCAATAAAAAATATATATAAAAAACATTTTTTCAGTATACTCGTATGAAGTACCAATACTAAATAAAACTAAAATATTAATTTATAAAAAAAATAAATAATAAAAACAAACATGGTACTTTCACAGACGTTGTTGCTAGAAGTGAATGACATTGAATCCAGAACATCCCACCAAAGTAGTGACGAAGTGATGCAAACTCTTCCCATGCGTTGGCCATTCAGAGACGTCACTGCTCAACAAACATGAAATATGTGAACTGCTTGATAAGTTTTGTCCTGAATATTTCATGCTGGTCTAATTCAAAGAATAAAACACGCTTTGTCAGCACACCTTCAATGCATTGTTAGTGCAAAGCATCCATCAGGTTACATAAGTACTGTCATTTCTGAGCCTAATGTCCTCCATCAGCAACTGTTGTTTCAGTAGAACTGTTTCAAGATCGTGACCCGCGGATGAACCGCCTTACGCAAGCGCTCAAGAAGACAATTATTAGATGATGATTTAGGTTGAAGTGCGTCTTCAAACACAACTTCCCATCCACATCTCTCTTTAACCAACCAAAAGCTGTTGCAATGTTATGCTGTTGTTGGAAGATTCCCTGGATTCACTCAAACAGAACCTGTTTTCATCATGCATTTATCTCAGTGACTCCAGCAGGATCTGTGTGTCTGTGTGGCTCACTGAGCGGCCGTCCGCTGGTCGTGTCGAATCAATCCCGCGTCCCCACGTGAGTGTGTCCAGACACTGTAGGGATGATCTCATCTGACCCACCGGCCCCGTTACATAAGCACAAGTGAAAGACGCCTGTCTGGTATGGACTCTCACTGAACCAGGACCATACTGCAGCGTGTGCTAAATCTGACACCAATAATGATTGGAAAGAACCTGCATTCATTCCCTTTAAAATCCGAAAACAATACAATCCTGTGCAGAGTGACATATTCTGCATTTGCATTTGCAATAAAAAGTCAATTAAAGAAGTAAAAATTAAGATAAATATTACAAGTAGAGTTATTTTTTGCTATTGCACGGTGTATCTGACAGCATACATGTTGCATCACAAATTAATTAAAATAAATAAAACTATTACAAATAAAATAAATAAAGGAGGCCTTTATAAAAGGACTTTAAACCACATATAACTGTGGTTAGGACCAGTTGGAAACCAAAATGGGGATGGAAAAAATGTATACAATAAACAAAAATAATAAATACTCTGATTGTATTTTTTTTTGTAAATTCCAAAACAGACACAAACCAAATTTGTAAATTAATTAATAATTAATAAATTAAGTTTTGAAAATAATGTACTGCCTGTTTGAACAAATATATTTATTTATTTTCTGTTGTCTGAACAAAAATAAAAAATACAAATATTTGAGTTTGAGGTGTTAAATAAATACGTCAATAAATAAATGTCTTAAAAAATCAAATGTAAATAACTTTTAGTTGGATGCGATGATGAGTGAAGGAATAAATATAAGTAGTAAATAAGTAAAATATGGCTCAAAAATAAAATGTAAACAGATTTTTACTTGAATGTGATGAATTAATGCATGAATGAATGTTAAAACAATCAGCTCCAAAAGAGACTGATTTAATACAAATACAGACTGTTGTCTGAAAATCTAAACAGATTTAAGAAGTGTTAAAAATAAATAATACTAATTCTGCCTGCTTGAACAAAGCCATGGATCAGAAACGAAGGCCAGCAGCGTCCAGCGCTAACATACAGCTGCCCTACATGATGTTATAGCATAAGCCTCGAAGCGACTTACATACTGATGAACAACACCAAACACAGATTCAGACGGACAGCAGAGTCACAGAGTTAGCTGAAGCATGCAGACTTTAATTACACTTCTAGTAACTGATGTTAGGAACGAGATGCTAAAGCAGCAGCAGCAGGGATATAAAGAGCAGCGGCAGAAGACATTGATCAATGTCACAGCAGAAACACACAGGTGGTCCAAAAGAGATGAAGTCGGGAAGCTGCGAGAACATAAAGCACACAACCGTCTACCCAGATGCTATTTTTAGAGCATCACCCCTCCTCCTAAGAGCCAACATCGTTTCCTTGGTAGCCCTGCTTCCTTAGGTCTCCCGAGCAACTGCCTCCCGTCGCCATGACAACACGAGCCTTGTCGCCGCGAGTGACTCTGAAGAACGCCCAAAAACACAGCGCGAGTGAGAACGGTCCAGTTATGTTGAGTGGGATTATGGGAATGATGGAGAAAGCCAGATGACTGGTGTTATTTACCATCACTGATACATTATTAAGAGTTTTTCAAACACTTTTCCTGTCTTGATTGGAATTTTAGATCTAGTAGTTTTGTCATCTTTATTCATTTTAATTTTGTGAATGTCTATAAAAGTGATAATTTTTAGTTAGTTATTTTATTACTTCAATATAAACTAAACAAAAATGCCAAAATGTGTTTTTTTAATCATTGATATACTATTATTGTGTTCATATTGTGAATCAGATTTTATTTTTACCCTTTAGTTTGTAATTTTAGTTCAAGTTTTTATTTTTGTGTTTTTGTTTTTTATGTTTATATAGTTTTAATATATGATATATTTCATTACTTCAACTAAACGGAAATGAAAAATGCTGCTTTTAGAATCACTGATGTACTATTATATATATATATATATATATAGGTATAATATGTGTTATTTTATTTTATTTAAATTTTCTGTTCTTTTTCATTTTAAAGCTTTAATATTTTTGAGTGTTTTTGTCATTTTGACTATGTTTTATACATCTATATCATTTCTTTTATTAAGTTTTAGTTTATTTAGTATTTTATTACGTCAACATACACTAAAAATGAGAAAAATGCTTTTAGAATGACTAATAAACTATTAGGTTTCTTGTAAATATTTGTTTATTACATTTAATAATGTAGTTGTGTGTTTTTCATTTGTATTATATATAGCTTTATTTATGTATGTAATTAGATTAATTTTTTAGCAATAAATAACCAGCTGTAAATTGAATCCATCACTAAACGTGTCTTGCCGTAAGCTCTAGGCACTATAACGGCTTCCCAATCCAAAGTCAGCACGCTTTGAGTTTGAGACATAAACCGCTCTTTTGGTTCAGTCAGAACGAACACACACACACACACACACACACACACTGTTGGAAGATTCCCTGGATTCACTCAAACAGAACCTGTTTTCATCATGCATTTATCTCAGTGACTCCAGCAGGATCTGTGTGTCTGTGTGGCTCACTGAGCGGCCGTCCGCTGGTCGTGTCGAATCAATCCCGCGTCCCCACGTGAGTGTGTCCAGACACTGTAGGGATGATCTCATGTGACCCACCGGCCCCGTTACATAAGCACAAGTGAAAGACGCCTGTCTGGTATGGACTCTCACTGAACCAGGACCATACTGCAGCGTGTGCTAAATCTGACACCAATAATGATTGGAAAGAACCTGCATTCATTCCCTTTAAAATCCGAAAACAATACAATCCTGTGCAGAGTGACATATTCTGCATTTGCATTTGCAATAAAAAGTCAATTAAAGAAGTAAAAATTAAGATAAATATTACAAGTAGAGTTATTTTTTGCTATTGCACGGTGTATCTGACAGCATACATGTTGCATCACAAATTAATTAAAATAAATAAAACTATTACAAATAAAATAAATAAAGGAGGCCTTTATAAAAGAGCTTTAAACCACGTCACTGTGGTTAGGACCAGTTGGAAAACAAAATGGGGATGGAAAAAATGTATACAATAAACAAAAATAATAAATACTCTGTATTTTTTTGTAAATTCCAAAACAGACACAAACCAAATGTGTAAATTAATTAATAATTAATAAATTAAGTTTTGAAAATAATGTACTGCCTGTTTGAACAAATATATTTATTTATTTTCTGTTGTCTGAACAAAAATAAAAAATACAAATATTTGAGTTTGAGGTGTTAAATAAATAAATGTCTTAAAAAATCAAATGTAAACAACTTTTAGTTGGATGCGATGATGAGTGAAGGAATAAATATAAGTAGTAAATAAGTAAAATATGGCTCAAAAATAAAATGTCAACAGATTTTTACTTGAATGTGATGAATTAATGCATGAATGAATGTTAAAACAATCAGCTCAAAAAGAGACTGATTGAATACAAATACAGACTGTTGTCTGAAAATCTAAACAGATTTAAGAAGTGTTAAAAATAAATAATACTAATTCTGCCTGCTTGAACAAAGCCATGGATCAGAAACGAAGGCCAGCAGCGTCCAGCGCTAACATACAGCTGCCCTACATGATGTTATAGCATAAGCCTCGAAGCGACTTACATACTGATGAACAACACCAAACACAGATTCAGACGGACAGCAGAGTCACAGAGTTAGCTGAAGCATGCAGACTTTAATTACACTTCTAGTAACTGATGTTAGGAACGAGATGCTAAAGCAGCAGCAGCAGGGATATAAAGAGCAGCGGCAGAAGACATTGATCAATGTCACAGCAGAAACACACAGGTGGTCCAAAAGAGATGAAGTCGGGAAGCTGCGAGAACATAAAGCACACAACCGTCTACCCAGATGCTATTTTTAGAGCATCACCCCTCCTCCTAAGAGCCAACATCGTTTCCTTGGTAGCCCTGCTTCCTTAGGTCTCCCGAGCAACTGCCTCCCGTCTCCATGACAACACGAGCCTTGTCGCCGCGAGTGACTCTGAAGAACGCCCAAAAACACAGCGCGAGTGAGAACGGTCCAGTTATGTTGAGTGGGATTATGGGAATGATGGAGAAAGCCAGATGACTGGTGTTATTTACCATCACTGATACATTATTAAGAGTTTTTCAAACACTTTTCCTGTCTTGATTGGAATTTTAGATCTAGTAGTTTTGTCATCTTTATTCATTTTAATTTTGTGAATGTCTATAAAAGTAATTAATTTTTAGTTAGTTATTTTATTACTTCAATATAAACTAAACAAAAATGCCAAAATGTGTTTTTTTAATCATTGATATACTATTATTGTGTTCATATTGTGAATCAGATTTTATTTTTACCCTTTAGTTTGTAATTTTAGTTCAAGTTTTTTATTTTTATTGTGTTTTTTTGTTTTTTATGTTTATATAGTTTTAATATATGATATATTTCATTACTTCAACTAAACGGAAATGAAAAATGCTGCTTTTAGAATCACTGATGTACTATTATACATAGGTATAATATGTGTTATTTGATTTTATTTACATTTTCTTTTTCATTTTAAAGCTTTAATATTTTTGAGTGTTTTTGTAATTTTGACTATTTTTCATACATCTATATAGATTATTTTATTAAGTTTTAGTTTATTTAGTATTTTATTACGTCACCATACACTAAAAATGAGAAAAGTTGCTTTTAGAATGACTAATAAACTATTATGTTTCTTGTAAATATTTGTTTATTACATTTAATAATGTACTTGTGTGTTTTTCATTTGTATTATATATAGCTTTATTTATGTATGTAATTAGATTAATTTTTTAGCAATAAATAACCAGCTGTAAATTGAATCCATCACTAAACGTGTCTTGCCGTAAGCTCTAGGCACTATAACGGCTTCCCAATCCAAAGTCAGCACGCTTTGAGTTCGAGACATAAACCGCTCTTTTGGTTCAGTCAGATCCATTCTGTCACCAGCTCTGAGACACACAGCGCATACACACACACACACACGCACACATCAGGAGTCACCACGCTTTGAGTTCGAGACATAAACCGCTCTTTTGGTTCAGTCAGATCCGTTCGGTCACCAGCTCTGAGATGCACACACATCAGGAGTCGCCACGCTTTGAGACGCACAGCGCGCACACACACACACACACACACACAGACACACAGAGAGAGACACAGACACAGACACACACACACACACACACACATCAGGAGTCACCACGCTTTGAGTTCGAGACATAAACCGCTCTTTTGGTTCAGTCAGATCCGTTCTGTCACCAGCTCTGAGACACACAGCGCACACACACACACACACACACACACACACACACACACACACACACACACACACACACACACACACACACACACACACACACACACACAGACACAGACACAGAGACAGACACAGAGACAGACACAGACACAGACACACACACACACACACGCACACATCAGGAGTCACCACGCTTTGAGTTCGAGACATAAACCGCTCTTTTGGTTCAGTCAGATCCGTTCTGTCACCAGCTCTGAGACACACAGCGCACACACACACACACACACACACACACACACACTCACACACACTCAACACACACACACACACACACACACACAGGAGAGCTGCTCTGTCTCGTTCTCGGTTCACATCGCTCTGATGCTCAGATGCTCAATAGTTTGTCTGAAGGGGAGACAGATCAATTCAACACAACGCTCTTTTACACAACATTCATCAGCATCACCCAAAGCGTCGCTGTCGAATCCTTCAACGCTGCTATTTATATTCAGAACAGAACATCAATCATTCTTACTACTGAGAGAAACTCAAGTGCTATGATCTGCCACTAAAATATATTGTGCTGCCTAGAGACCATTTCAATGCACACTAAATGGTTTTTAAATGGTTGTGAAATAAATCTCTTCTTCTCACCAAGGCTGTGATAATTTGATCAAAAATACAGTAACATATTATTCCAATTTAAAATAAGCATCTTCTATGTGAATATGTGTTAAAGTGTAATTTATTTCTGTGATCAAAGCTGTATTTTCAGCATCATTACTCCAGTGTCACATGATCTTCAGAAATCAAAATAATATGAAACATTTCTGATTATGATCCATGTTGAAAACAGTCGTGCTGCACAATATTTTGTGGAAACCGTGATGCTCTTTATTTTTCAGGATGTTTTAGTGAATAGAAAGTTCAAAAGAACAGCATTTATGTGAAACTGAAATCTTTTGCAGCATAATAAATGTCTTTACTGTCGCTTTTGACCAGTTTAATGTGTCCTTGCCGAATAAAATGTTAATTTCTTACATTACAACAAGCACTCAAACATCTCGGAGAGAGAAATATTGATTATAAAAACTTTAGTAATATTAAAAATAGTACAACAATGGTTTGATCTAAATAAAAACAAACACTTTTATATGACAAAGATGCTAAAAATGCACTAGATTGAAGCTTTTCTAGGCATAATTACAACAGAAACAGCAAAAAAGAAAGGACGAATCGAATAAATGACTCCATAATCAGCAGACTAACAGTTATATAATAGCATTTAATTGAAGTGATGTTTACTGTGAGCTGGGAATAAGTTAAATCTAAATCGAGTCTCCTGCATCTATGAGCAGACGCTAATTATTCTGTTCTCTGTTCTCCTACCGCCTTCCGAAGCTACAGCAACTGTTGCAGAAACTGCCTTATTTACATATCTGCATAATTAAACACATTTGTGAAAATACAGAAGAACATCATCATCAGTGACGCGGAGCACACAACAACATCTTATCACAAAAAGACCGCACTTTCTCAGCATCTGTCCTTGTTACCATGGAAACATCAGCATCTTTTCAGTCGCCGTGGAAACGAGACAGACTCCACGCCCTCCCTGGAGGCAGTCGATGCGTTGACCTTTACGGCTCCATCGTTCTGCTGTGATTATCAGGACCTTTGACCCCCGACTCCATCTGAATTCAGTGACGCACTAACACAGAACAACAATGCTCTTCAGCGTGGTAAAGCAATGCTAGCGATGCTGCTAGATACTAATTCATTCTCAGCACATACACGCTTGAAAACAGCGCCGAGAACAGAAGCTGGAATAGACATTGAACACCACGCATCTTACAAACTACTGCTCATTAAGACTGCTCATTAAGAAGAATTGGCCATTTGTATTTAGCAAGGATGCATTCAATTGATCAAAAGACATTAAAGACTTTTAAAATGTTCAAAAATGTCTTCAAAGCTTCAATCAAGTGCATTTTTAGCATCTATATTGTGTAAAATTGTTTGTTTTTCATTAGATTAAACTTGTACTTTTTTGAATCCATTTTAAGTTTTATAATCCATATTTCTCTCTCTGAGATCTTTTAGTGGTTGTTGCAGTGCATTCTGGGATTGTCTATTTCTAAATTTGATTTTAGTATTTTTATTTTATCAATACTTTTATTCATCAAGGATGCATTAAATTGATGAAAAGTAACAGTAAAGACATGTATAAAGTTACAAAACGTTTCCGTTTCAAATAAATGCTGTTCTTTTGAACTATTTCCATTCATCTGTGAATCCTGAAAAATAAAATGCATCACAGTTTACACAGAAATATTGAGCAGCACGACTGTTTTCAACATTGATAATAATCAGAAATGTTAGATGTTTATTGGTGAAATAATTGTGTGTGTGTGTGTCCACTGCTCCAGGTGTGTGTGTGTGTGTGTGTGTGTGTGTGTGTGTGTGTGTCCACTGCTCCAGGTGTGTGTGTGTGTGTGTGTGTGTGTGTGTGTGTGTGTGTCCACTGCTCCAGGTGTGTGTGTGTGTGTGTGTCCACTGCTCCAGGTGTGTGTGTGTGTGTGTGTGTGTGTGTCCACTGCTCCAGGTGTGTGTGTGTGTGTGTGTCCACTGCTCCAGGTGTGTGTGTGTGTGTGTGTGTGTGTGTGTGTGTGTGTGTGTGTGTGTCCACTGCTCCAGGTGTGTGTGTGTGTGTGTGTGTGTGTGTGTGTCCACTGCTCCAGTGTGTGTGTGCACTACTGTGTGTGTGTGTGTGTGTGTGTGTCCACTGCTCCAGGTGTGTGTGTGTGTGTGTGTGTGTGTCCACTGCTCCAGGTGTGTGTGTGTGTGTCCACTGCTCCAGGTGTGTGTGTGTGTGTGTGTGTGTGTGTGTGTGTGTGTGTGTCCACTGCTCCAGGTGCGTGTGTGTGTGTGTGTCACTGCTCCAGGTGTGTGTGTGTGTGTGTGTGTGTGGTGTGTGTGTGTTCACTGCTCCAGGTGTGTGTGTGTGTCCACTGCTCCAGGTGTGTGTGTGTGTGTGTCCACTGCTCCAGGTGTGTGTGTGTGTGTGTGTGTGTGTCCACTGCTCCAGGTGTGTGTGTGTGTGTGTGTGTGTGTGTGTGTGTGTGTGTGTGTGTGTGTGTGTGTGTCCACTGCTCCAGGTGTGTGTGTGTGTGTGTGCGCACTTGGATGGGTCAAATGCAGAGAACATATTTCACTGCTGGTTATAATTGTGCATGTGACAAAAAAATATTACTATTGTTTTATTTTTTTTAAACCGATATCCGATTATGGTAAAATGCTTAAATATCGGTAAACGATATATCGGTCGATCTCTACTCACAACCTCACGAAACCTCCGGCATTGAAAAATACTACTGTCAAATACTATCAAATCTACTGGCCTGCACTGTTTCAGGGCTTTTACTAGGTATGAAAACACAGCCTTGCATTACAAACAAACAAGCCAAACAGGTAGATGGAGTACAACCACATTTAACAGCGCAGAACGTTTTTCATTGCATTTCAACTCCAATACAATATTGATTATTTCGCCACACGTGGTGCTTTTTCCTCTCTTTTAGAGTAGGATACTGAAAACCAGACATTAAAGGAGAAAAAATGTTGCAGTAAATGGATTTTTCTAAATGACCAAATGGACACAAAACTAAAAAACACTCATGAAAGCAATGCAACAAACAAAGTAGACCATGTCTCTCAACTGGCCTGCAACAATGCACATTTCATATGTCTCCCTTATCTGACACACCCGCTTCAGGTCCTGGAGTGTCTTCTAATGAGCTGACGAGTTAAATCAGGTGTGTTTGATTAGAGACACAAAATGTGCAGTGTTTGGGGGGGCCAGGACCAGGGTTGAGAAACACTGAAGTAGACCGTATGATGCACATAAGAAAATAAATAAAACACTAAAAAAGCAGTTCATACTAGAGCTTTCAATTAAAAAAGAGCAATGAAAAACAGTGAACTGGGTAAATGAAAATAAACAGAACAGCTCTCTAGAGAATGATCGGAGAACAACAGTTGTATGTGAACAGCACTTCAATGTGCTGTAATCAGGTCAGTGTGAGTAAAGAGCTGGTAAAGTCAGTCATTTTGAATCCCTTTATTTAGATGGAGCCAAAACGAACAAATAAGCATCCGTTTGTTGTTAGTTTTTAATCATGTGTTTAAACGACACAATAAAATAGGATAACATACAATGTCATTGCTCCATAAAACCCATTTAAAAACCTAAGTTATTCTCTATAAAATGTAAACTGGCATCTAAAACATCAGATTCACAGAGAAACAACTAAACTCAAGAGTCTGTTTTTCCCATCACAAGCGTCTGTCTGAAAAAAGCAGAGCTGAGTCACTCCGAGCGTCTGTGTGTGTGTGTGTGTGTGTGTGTGTGTGTGTGTGTGTGTGTGTGTGTGTGTGTGTGTGTGTGTCTGTGTGTGTGTGTCTGTGTGTGTGTGTCTGTGTGTGTGTCTGTGTCTGTGTCTGTGTCTGTGTCTGTGTGTGTGTGTGTGTGTGTGTGTGTGTGTGTGTGTGTGTGTGTGTGTCTGTGTGTGTCTGTGTGTGTGTGTGTGTGTCTGTGTCTGTGTCTGTGTCTGTGTGTGTGTGTGTGTGTGTGTGTGTGTCTGTGTCTGTGTGTGTCTGTGTGTGTGTGTCTGTGTGTGTGTGTCTGTGTGTGTGTCTGTGTCTGTGTGTGTGTGTGCGTGTGTGTGTGTGTGTGTGTCTGTGTGTGTGTGTGTGTGTGTGTGTGTTAACACTCCTCCATTCATAACAACACATGCTTCTCAAAGTCACAATCAACATCTCTGACCGTCACCAGCAGCTCTCAGATTCACAAGAGCACAACCACACAAAAGACATCACGACCCGAAACAATCAGCGGCTTTCAGAGATGCTCACAGGACACACTCACTCTCAAATCTTCCTTTGAAAAGTCCTCAACAACAACAATAAAGATGAGCGTCCTTGAAACATGCTATTGATGGATATTGGGATTTATTAGAGGCTGCACATGCATTTATATACAGTATGCATTAAAAGTATTTATCATATTTTGTTAAATAAAACCAATAAAAAATATTTGTTGAAAAACTTCAGTGAAATATGTAACTGAAATAAACTACTGAAGTACTAAAATTAACTCTAATTAGGAATGTATAATAAATTATACAATAAATAAATATATACAAAATATGAAAAATAACTAATGACTAGCATAAATGACAAATGGACAAAATGACTCAAATGAGTCATTCACAATACACTGATCACAAGAAAGATGATCCATATGCTGTAAACCATAAGTGTATTTTCTAGAACTGCTGAAGACTGTTCAGTCACTTTTACTAAAACATTTACCGCGGTAACAAACACCAAATGGAGTACTACAGCAGGCAACACATGGATTAATAGAATTCACTCTAATGTGATATTTGACACTAAGCTTTCCTTATTCTCATCTCATGAGCTCATAGCACCACACACACACACACACACACACACACACACACACACACACACACACACACACACACACTTTACGGTACACTATCATTAATTTACATGTTGGGAAGTCTGACACTGAATGCTGATGTCCTGTCTCCTGGAGTGTATAAGTAGCTCCCTCAGTGACAGAGTCCCTCCCCACTGGAGAAAGAGCCGAAAATTACAGAGAACTAAACGAGACAGCTGTGTCAGACGCGCTCTCACACACACACACACACACGTGCGCACACGCACAGGCGCACACACACAGACACACACACACACGACACAACACACGACACCACAAACACACGCCACACACACACGCTCAAACACAACACAGACAACGAAAATTACAGAGAACTAAACAACACTCAGACCTTCAAACACACACACACACACGCAGCCGCGTCACACCACACCACACACACAACACACACACACAGACACACACACACACACAGACACAGACACAGACACAGACACACACACACATACACACGCACACACACACACGCTCAAACACACACACAGACACACGCACGCACGTACGCACACGCCCACACACACACACGCACGCCCACACACACAGAGACACACAGACAAACACACAGACACAGACACACGCACGCACGTACGCACACACACACACTCTCTCTCTAATAAAGGCACTACACACACACACACAGAATCTAAAACCAGCAACCAGCCATTCTCAGATACTACACTGCGTTTCTTCAGTTGCGTAGCTTACGTTGTGCTAAGGTTATTACATGAAACAGCATTTGCAGACCAATTTATTTCCACAATGTCATGCATTTCAAAGCAAAGCACACTTGTTTTATTTAAAAAAAACGGTGAAGTGCCAATAGGAACTGAATAGCACAAAAAAGTACTCAAAGTAAACAAAGTCCATTTTTAATTTCATGTTGACTTCAATAGCTTGAAACTAAATATCCTGCTATTTTACGATACATTTTTACAGATCGCACTCGTGAATCAAGTTTAACTTATACTGAAAACAAGCTAGTAAACTATTTATCCAGCTACAAGGATTTTCTGTACCACATTCCAGTTCACTTCATTTGGACTTGAGATATAAACTACAACTAGTCAACATTTGAAGCGGATCAAAACTGTCATCATAGGTTTCATTGTCCTAAAACCTAAAATCAATGCGTTCTAGTCTTAGGACAACTTTGATGAACTTTTTTGATCCACTTCAAATGTTGACTACTGTAGTTCATTTCCATTACAAACTACTTTGAAAAGGCATTCAGACTGTGACAACAATTATATTACTGCATGTCACCAATTACATCACTAGCATTTCACAATCGGTTCTTGGTAGTAGCATCATTACAAATATGAATAGAATTACATCAACACTTCCAACCACTCAAATCGCCAACTTTCACAACCAAATAATGACCTTTAGTTGCTTTGAAGCCGCAAATTACTGTTGTGTGTCTGCTAATGACATCACATACAGTATACATCTAGTCATGAGACTACTACAGCAATAAATGGGAAGTATAGGAAGTTATGAATGAAAGATGTTACACAATGCACTCACAATAGACATCGTAAAGAGAAAGCAATAACTAAAGAAATGCTGACTTACCTAATTGGGTGAGTTGCAACAGATGATGTCGGGGAACATAGAAGAGAAAAAAGAAATAAAAAACATCACTTACAACTGTATTGTACTATTCAGAAAGTGACAAGGGTGGTTCTTATTCACTCTAAAAGTGCTAGAAGAGAAATATGAAGGGGTGGTGGGAAACCGAGAGAGAAGATTGTCACTGTTAGGTGCTACCAGTGCTAGTATAAGAAACAATCACAACAGCAGAGATGCACAATTGTGAGGGAACAACAACGCCTCCTCGACAAACTGCAAACCAAAGCGTTTGGATTAGTAGAGTACACCCTGAATCACAAGGTTAATGGGGAGGAAGGGGGAGTCTTGCTTGTTTACACAGTTGATCATTCATTGTGGAAGAAACACCCAAGTAAAAAACCAAGCCAGCTCGCTTTGAGCGAACCCTGACCCTTGCTTCCAGCTGACGGGTGATGTGTTAGTTATTGTGGTGCACAGTTTAAATCACTCAAGCCCAGGCTTGGAATCCACTCAGCCATGCATTACGTGGATCCACTTCCCAAACGTCCACAACAAACCTTCCAAAGTGACGAGCGCTCGGAGCTCCCGAGGTTCTGCAAAACTAGGGAAGAACGGCGGAGCGGCCGGATTTAGACCTGAATTCTGGGGAGATGCCAACTTTGCTTCAGGAGAGGTTGGACTCTTTGAGCCGGGCTTCTTGCCTTGTTTGGATTTGGGCTCCTTTGGGGCTTTGCTCTTTGGCGAACGCAGAGGTGGAGGAACCGGGGTCTCAAAGGCATCACCTTCAAGATCAAAGGGTTGACTGTGGTTATTAAGAGACCACGCAGGTCCAGATGGAGAAAACGGCGGTGCCGAGATCAATGCTTCCATTGGTGGTACAAAACGAGTGCTTGTCAGGGGTGGACGCCTGAGGTTCCTTCGATGGTGAATCTTGGGTGGTGTAGGTGTGATCTTGTCCAAAGATTGCTTCCTCAAGGGTCGCACCAGGAGAGACGAAAGGCTGAGTATAGCTGAGGTTGCAAGCAAGAGAATCTGTTTCCATGAGGATATCTTTGAATCCGGATGACGTGGAAAAGGGGTGCTGGGGGAATAAATCGGGGGCTCGACCGGGAGACTTTGGAGAAGGCATTGCAGGTTCAAGATGTGTTGAGGACGGTGGGGAAGTGGCCGTGAGGGATAGAAGATCTTGGGTAAGAGACATAGAAATGAGACTCTCGTCATTGAAGTTTTCAGAAAGTGACATAAGTCCGCTGTCAACTTCAAGAGGCGATTGGGAGAAATCAGTTGCGAACTCTTGCGGCATGCAAGCCGAAGCAGGGACGAAGGGCTCTGCATGGATCGCCCATTCCTCGGGAATCTTCTTACGGCTTTTCGGCTTCTTGACCCTCCCACCAAAGTGGCCTCCATCTTCCCAGCCTCCGTCTCGGTCTCGTTCCTTGGATGGCTGATGGGGGCTGTCGGATAAAGCACTTTCGCTCTGCACATCCGTGGGGAAGTCGTACACCTCGTCCCTGGGTCTCCGCTTTTTCTTCTTCTTTTCCTTCTTACGGTCAGATCCTTCACCTTCTCTTTCCTCTGCATCTCCTGCCCCGCTATCTCTCGGGGACCACTGAGGGTCAGCCGTGACATGGGGGCTGCTCTCTACTAGAGGACCGGCATGGCGACTGATAACGGTGGAAACGCTGGGCGTGAAGGGCAGGTCAGATGGAATGCCGGCCTCATCGAACCAGCGGTCGCCAAAGACACCTCGTATGCAAAGAAGAATGGAAATTAGAGCAGCACTAACTCCCTTTTATGCTCTCTCACACATTCGCTAACTTATCAATCACCCAGTTTGATATATCTTACAATCTGCAAAAACATATTTTAAGATGTTAACCAATATGTGCATGTAGCACAAGATAGAGGACAGTAAAAGCATGCATTATTTTTATTTATTTATTTATTAATTAATGGATAGTTGCAGCAATGCATGCTCATTATGCAATATTTCAATTATTCTACAATACTAAAAACTATTACATGAAACACCTTATAAATGTTTAATTTCTACAATAAAGCAGTTAGTTTAGAGATTTGCTTGATAAGACTTTGAAATTTCATTGCACTTCTCAAAACTAAGAATGAGAAAAGAAATGAGGGGGTTGCATGACATTTTAAGAGTAAAGACAACAAACCTTCATGCACTGCAAAAAAGAAAAATCCATTCTTCATAGGTACTTGGTCTAAATTGCCCATTAAAAATATACATTTAACAAAAATGATTGAATGCATCTTGAATGTGGGTGTATTTTGTCTTACTGCACAGGTAGAGTCAAAAAAGCCAAAATGACAAATCATGCATTCAAGATTAAGTCTATGAAAACATGTCTTATATTACTTAAGAAGCAACATTTTAAAAGATTTATATAAATGTGTATTTTTTTTTTTCACACTGGAAAACAAGTAAAAAAAAGACAGACAATGAAAGTATTTTACATTTCTGTAGAAGATTTGCATGAAGCAGACTGGGCAACTGAGGTCAAGCACAATTCATTTGTGTACAAGGTCTAGTCTGCTCTATCAGAAGTAACGAGCAGATGATTTGTTGGGTTTGACGTTGCACAGTAACACAGTAATGCAGGACGATGTTTGGTATAGTACATTGCCAGCCTGACCCACATATCTTTGTCCTGGAACAGGGAATGTTTCCAGAACTTTGACTAACGTTATGTCGAGGTTCTCTGAAAGTTATGATCAAACGTTTAAGTAACATTAATAGAACGTTCAGAGTTACAGTATCTATTTAATAATGTAACTGAAACAATGTTATTTTTAAATTGTTCATTGAATATTTGTTCTGAAACATTTTCATTAGACATGTAACTTTTTTAAACGTTGCTACTTGTTTAAAAAAGTTCATAGAACATTTAAAAATAACATTTCCATAATGTTTGCAAAATCTTAAACTAGAGCTATCAAACAATTAATCGCGATTAATTGCATCCAAGATTTTATTTGCATAATATATGTGTGTATTGTGTACAGTATATTTATTATGTATATATAAGTACACACACATACAACATATATTTTGAAAATATTTACGTGTATATATTTATATTCATATAATTTATATCATATATATATATATATATATTGAATATATAAACGTACAATTTTTTCTTAAATATATACATGAATGTGTGTGTATTTATATATACATAATAAATATACACAACACACACACACACACACACATATATTATGTAAACAAAAACTTTTATTTTGGATGCGATTAATCATTTGACAGCACAAATTATAACAGAATCGTTCCTAAAAGTTTGCATTACATTGCAATGCAATGCATTGTGGGACACACTCCATCTGTGATTGTTAAAGGGATAGTTCACCCAAAAAAGAAAGCCCTGTCATCATTTACTCACCTTCAAATTGTTCCAAACCTGTATGAGTTCTTTTTTGTTCTGTTGAACACAAAAGAAGGTATTTTAAAGAATGTTGTTCACCAAACAGATGGTAGCCATTGACTTCCAAAGGATGGAATAAAACACAATGGAAGTCAATGGCTACCGTCAACTGTTTGATTACCCACATTCTTCAAAATAAAGAAACTCATACACGTTAATATATACACGGGGCAGATAAAAATACTACTTTTGCTATTGTGAGAACGCTTATGATGTCAACACCTCATTTCCATCTGGGTGATTTATGATGATAACTGACTCATGCATGAGTTAATATGACTCTACGGGTCTGATCCTCCATCTGTTAGGTGTTTAACACACTGTTTGCACATCAACAAGCAGCCCTGAGCATCAAAGCAGAGAATATGGTTCTTGAGCGGCATGACACTGGGTCTCAGCTGCACTGATCTAACACCATACAGCTGTGAAGCCCTAAAGGCCCCGGGGATACCAGAATGGATGGATATGACTAGTTTTGACAACTGATAATGTAACTCAATCTAGCACTCGTTACAGTGCCCCCCAGTGGACAGCCTTAGCTTTAATTACTAATAGATTAGATATTTGCTCCTGCAGGAATCCCATAATCCAAAACACATGGAAAGTACATGAGTGAAATGCATTAAGGGGATGAACAGTATTTGAAGACGATTACATGCAATAAGACTTTACTGCTTCTGAGACCATAATGCACATGATATTACACTCGGCATCATGGTGTTTGTTCTCTACCTGCAGACGTGTCCCGTGGGCTCTTGGGTGTCGCGGCTGACAGGGGTTCAGCTGGTATTTTGGGGGCTTCGGTGGCCTGAGCAGCGGGCGGCTCCTGTGCTTCGGGTAAACCAGACGCTCTTTCTGTCTGGAACGGAGCAGCACCTGTGATCGCCGCCGACATTACGCTGGGCTGAGAGAAACCTACGGGTTCACAGAAATTCAGAAACAGCTCAAATACATGACATATTTACTTCATTATACCATGCATTTGTGGTTGGTCAAGATCATCTCGAGAATTAATCATTAAAAAAATAATAATGCAGTATTAGTATTATAATAAATAACACTGCTGCAGCTGCTACTTCTACTAAAGTAGTAGTAGTAATAGCAGTAGTATTCATAATATTAACATTACATTTATTAATTATTTATTTATTAAAGACATACCAAAAAATATTTGGAAGATTCTGCAGCAGAAGATTCTACTGTATTAAAACACATTAAAGGTGTTTTAATACAGTAAATAATGATAATAATACTAATAATATTACTAATAATTCTTATTATTAAGTATTAGTAGTTGTAATAAAATAGTTCAGTTATAACATTATTTGTTCAAATTAAGTAAAATAATTTATAAAGTATTACTAAATAAATAACTATGAAGATGATGATTCCACAGTATTAAGCACATTGCATTTATTAAATATATTATTATATATTAATAAATACTTGGCAACCTACTTGACACACATACAAGGACCTATTTAATCCAAAAAATCTTAATGGTCTAAAAAAGCCTTAAGGCTTTATGTAAAACACATTTTCTCTTTCTTTGTTTTGATATTGGAGTGAAATACGATCCAGACATGGAAGACATCATCTGAGATCTGTATCTATGATATATGCATGCATCTGTCATACACGTTCATCAGACGCATGCGTGTTTCTGTATGATGGTCTGTAACAGGTGGTGAAATCCAGCGTCAGACACGAGCCGCGCTGAATTCTGATGTGAGCGTGACTCATCACCTCCCAAGAGCCCCTTCTTCAAACCAGCGCCATCGTCAGCTATTGTCTTTCCAGAGAGACACGGGCCAGCTAATGAATTCACTCATTATCATTACTACTAATGTGGCCCATTAGAGTGCAGAATAAAAGCTCCAGGTTACATCAAATCAAATCTATATTCATCAGCACTCAAACACAGATGTAGCGTTCGTCTGTGACTTTCAACATGATGTTGCCACACAGTGACTTATAGTTAATATAACAATATAACATCCGCAGAGATGTGTATCGCATTCACAACATGCATTAAATGAGCTCAGGGGTAATTAGAGGTGTTGTTTTGCTGGACACACTATTTTAGTAAACCTAATTAATGGCCGGAGAAAGATTTAACAAGATGACACTGAACAAATAAAAGTGTATAATTAACGAGCGGTCCGGCCTCGAGCAGCGAGCTCTGGAAATCAGCTAAATCACATTAGAATAATGACTTTCATTATATATAAACATCCCACAATCAAATTACTAAAGACGTATTCTCATTTTATTTATTTATTTTAAGTTTTTTATATTATACATGGTATTTTATTGTAATAATTGGAACTGTGATATTTTATATTATCTATTGCAGTACATCATATTTAAATATATTCATTTTTTTTCCATATGTATCTATTTTATTGATTTAAAAAAGGTTAATTAAATTAAAATTAAAGTATATACACTACCAGTCACAAGTTTGGAACAACTAAGAGTCTCTTATGCACAGCAAGGCTTCATTTATTTGATCAAAAATACAGTAAAAGCAGATATATTGTGAAATATTTCAATCTCAAATCACTGATTTGTATTTGAAAATATTGTATTCATGGATCGTGCTGTGAGATATATATACACACAAACAATACCATTATTAATAAACTATTAATACACATTATTAGTAATAATTATCAGTAATACAGTAGTTGGTTTTATTAATTATTATGATTATTAATTTGTTATTAGAATAATGTATTATTAAAAAAATATATAAAATGTAATGCATTTATATAAAAATTATAATAATAACAATAAATTATTACTGTAAATATTACTGCTAAAACTATCACTACAGCTAAATTATTAATAAAAATATTTATAAAATATTTAATAATAAGTAAAAGATTTAGAAGATTCTACAGTATTATAACAAAATGTATTAAATATATTTTTGAATTTATTATTATTGAAAATAAATATAATTTACAATAAAGCACTAGTAAATTGCAAACTATATTTGCTCTTGAACGCGGCAGAGATCAGGTGATTTAGGTCTTTATGACGAGGGGGGGGATTGGTCACCTGTGAACGCTGCCATCGGGCTGCTGTCCATCACCTGCGGAGGAGGACTCCACTGATCAGGAAAACCAGACACCGAGTCTAGAGAGAGACGGAGAGAGACATCAGGCCGTGACGAACGAGTGCGCTGCATTTCAATGAGAAGAAAAGTGACGAGTGCTTTACAGAGACACAAGCCGCCACACGCAGCTGCTTATTACTAGTGAAAGGAAACAAACAGATGAAAATAATAATTTATCAAAGACGACAGCAACCGCAAAACAAGCTTAAACAATGAGTCCGTGTTTGTGCTCCTGATTCACCTGCTGGACCAGAAAATCCCACAGAAACCTCTCTAGACTGATAGAAATCACCGAGCATCCCATCATATCATCACGTCAGCTAGTTTCTAAAATCCCACAGAAACCTCTCTAGACTGATAGAAATCACCGAGCATCCCATCATATCATCACGTCAGCTAGTTTCTAAAATCCCACAGAAACCTCTCTAGACTGATAGAAATCACCGAGCATCCCATCATATCATCACGTCAGCTAGTTTCTAAAATCCCACAGAAACCTCTCTAGACTAGAGGTCTGCACGGGCTCAAAACTGAAGCCCGAACCCGGCCCGTACCCGAGATCGTCTGACCCGACCCGACCCGAGCAGCACAGTTAAATTTAGAGCCCGAACCCGACCCGAAATCACCCCCACCGCCCATAACGAATAAAAAAAAAAAGGAAAAAGATTGCATTTCACGATTGCATGCAAAGAAACGGATTATTCAAGGCTCTGCCATTTCACAAACATTTACCAGTTATGGAAGTTTGTGAACATCAGGTGCAGCGGTCGCATACATTCTGCCGAGTTTATGAAATTTTGTTTGGACAAGAAGATGATGACCGTGCAAATTATGGTCATTTTTTGTCAGTTAAGGCTCGTTAGCATTCTGTCTACTTTAAATCAGACATAAGCTCTTAAATAAGATTGTATTTATTTGAATGAATTAATCATTTATTTGAGAGAGAGAGAGACCGAGCGAGTGAGAGAGAGAGAGAGAGAGAGAGAGAGAGACGAGCGAGCTAGAGAGAGAGAGAGAGAGAGAGAGAAGAGAGAGAGAGACCGAGCGAGCTAGAGAGAGAGAGAGACCGAGCGAGCTAGAGAGAGAGAGAGACCGAGCGAGCGAGAGACCGAGGAAAGTTGCGCGTGCATGTGAACCTGCGTCTGCGCGTCTCTCTCTACAAGCAATGAGGTTTAGTTACTTCAAAAACAGCGATTTTGCCGCATCATTGCAGATAAATATAATGTTGTGACTTGCGAGTCAGTAGCCTGTCGAAGCTATTTTACTAATAAAAGTTTCCGTGCTGTTTGTGCGCGATCTCTGATATGTGTGTGCGTGCGTGCGTCTATGAAAGCAGCGAAGCCTTTGCATATAGTTTTGGTTTAGCTACAAACCCGACCCGACCCGAGCCCGAAGCTATCCATTAAACATTAACCCGAAACCCGACCCGAAAGTATTTCGGGACCCGCGGGTTCGGGTCGGGTAGCAGACCTCTACTCTAGACTGATAGAAATCGCCGAGCATCCCATCATATCATCACGTCAGCTAGTTTCTAAAATCCCACAGAAACCTCTCTAGACTGATAGAAATCGCCGAGCATCCCATCATATCATCACGTCAGCTAGTTTCTAAAATCCCACAGAAACCTCTCTAGACTGATAGAAATCACCGAGCATCCCATCATATCATCACGTCAGCTAGTTTCTAAAATCCCACAGAAACCTCTCTAGACTGATAGAAATCACCGAGCATCCCATCATATCATCACGTCAGCTAGTTTCTAAAATCCCACAGAAACCTCTCTAGACTGATAGAAATCACCGAGCATCCCATCATATCATCACGTCAGCTAGTTTCTAAAATCCCACAGAAACCTCTCTAGACTGATAGAAATCACCGAGCATCCCATCATATCATCACGTCAGCTAGTTTCTAAAATCCCACAGAAACCTCTCTAGACTGATAGAAATCACCGAGCATCCCATCATATCATCACGTCAGCTAGTTTCTAAAATCCCACAGAAACCTCTCTAGACTGATAGAAATCACCGAGCATCCCATCATATCATCACGTCAGCTAGTTTCTAAAATCCTACAGAAACCTCTCTAGACTGATAGAAATCACCGAGCATCCCATCCTATCATCACGTCAGCTAGTTTCTAAAATCCCACAGAAACCTCTCTAGACTGATAGAAATCACCGAGCATCCCATCATATCATCACGTCAGCTAGTTTCTAAAATCCCACAGAAACCTCTCTAGACTGATAGAAATCACCGAGCATCCCATCATATCATCACGTCAGCTAGTTTCTAAAATCCCACAGAAACCTCTCTAGACTGATAGAAATCACCGAGCATCCCATCATATCATCACGTCAGCTAGTTTCTAAAATCCCACAGAAACCTCTCTAGACTGATAGAAATCACCGAGCATCCCATCATATCATCACGTCAGCTAGTTTCTAAAATCCCACAGAAACCTCTCTAGACTGATAGAAATCACCGAGCATCCCATCATATCATCACGTCAGCTAGTTTCTAAAATCCCACAGAAACCTCTCTAGACTGATAGAAATCACCGAGCATCCCATCATATCATCACGTCAGCTAGTTTCTAAAATCCCACAGAAACCTCTCTAGACTGATAGAAATCACCGAGCATCCCATCATATCATCACGTCAGCTAGTTTCTAAAATCCCCCAGAAACCTCTCTAGACTGATAGAAATCACCGAGCATCCCATCATATCATCACGTCAGCTAGTTTCTAAAATCCCACAGAAACCTCTCTAGACTGATAGAAATCACCGAGCATCCCATCATATCATCACGTCAGCTAGTTTCTAAAATCCCACAGAAACCTCTCTAGACTGATAGAAATCACCGAGCATCCCATCATATCATCACGTCAGCTAGTTTCTAAAATCCCACAGAAACCTCTCTAGACTGATAGAAATCACCGAGCATCCCATCATATCATCACGTCAGCTAGTTTCTAAAATCCCACAGAAACCTCTCTAGACTGATAGAAATCACCGAGCATCCCATCATATCATCACGTCAGCTAGTTTCTAAAATCCCACAGAAACCTCTCTAGACTGATAGAAATCACCGAGCATCCCATCATATCATCACGTCAGCTAGTTTCTAAAATCCCACAGAAACCTCTCTAGACTGATAGAAATCACCGAGCATCCCATCATATCATCACGTCAGCTAGTTTCTAAAATCCCACAGAAACCTCTCTAGACTGATAGAAATCACCGAGCATCCCATCATATCATCACGTCAGCTAGTTTCTAAAATCCCACAGAAACCTCTCTAGACTGATAGAAATCACTGAGCATCCCATCATATCATCACGTCAGCTAGTTTCTAAAATCCCACAGAAACCTCTCTAGACTGATAGAAATCACCGAGCATCCCATCATATCATCACGTCAGCTAGTTTCTAAAATCCCTTAGAAACCTCTCTAGACTGAGGTCTGCACGGCTCAAAACTGAAGCCCGAACCCGGCCCGTACCCGAGATCGTCTGACCCGACCCGACCCGAGCAGCACAGTTAAATTTAGAGCCCGAACCCGACCCGAAATCACCCCACCGCCCATAACGAATAAAAAAAAAAAGGAAAAAGATTGCATTTCACGATTGCATGCAAAGAAACGGATTATTCAAGGCTCTGCCATTTCACAAACATTTACCAGTTATGGAAGTTTGTGAACATCAGGTGCAGCGGTCGCATACATTCTGCCGAGTTTATGAATTTTGTTTGGACAAGAAGATGATGACCGTGCAAATTATGGTCATTTTTTGTCAGTTAAGGCTCGTTAGCATTCTGTCTACTTTAAATCAGACATAAGCTCTTAAATAAGATTGTATTTATTTGAATGAATTAATCATTTATTTGAGAGAGAGAGAGACCGAGCGAGTGAGAGAGAGAGAGAGAGAGAGAGAGAGACCGAGCGAGCTAGAGAGAGAGAGAGAGAGAGAGAGAGAGAGAGAGAGAGACCGAGCGAGCTAGAGAGAGAGAGAGACCGAGCGAGCTAGAGAGAGAGAGAGACCGAGCGAGCGAGAGACCGAGGAAAGTTGCGCGTGCATGTGAACCTGCGTCTGCGCGTCTCTCTCTACAAGCAATGAGGTTTAGTTACTTCAAAAACAGCGATTTTGCCGCATCATTGCAGATAAATATAATGTTGTGACTTGCGAGTCAGTAGCCTGTCGAAGCTATTTTACTAATAAAAGTTTCCGTGCTGTTTGTGCGCGATCTCTGATATGTGTGTGCGTGCGTGCGTCTATGAAAGCAGTGAAGCCTCTGCATATAGTTTTGGTTTAGCTACAAACCCGACCCGACCCGAGCCCGAAGCTATCCATTAAACATTAACCCGAAACCCGACCCGAAAGTATTTCGGGACCCGCGGGTTCGGGTCGGGTAGCAGACCTCTACTCTAGACTGATAGAAATCGCCGAGCATCCCATCATATCATCACGTCAGCTAGTTTCTAAAATCCCACAGAAACCTCTCTAGACTGATAGAAATCACCGAGCATCCCATCATATCATCACGTCAGCTAGTTTCTAAAATCCCACAGAAACCTCTCTAGACTGATAGAAATCACGAGCATCCCATCATATCATCATGTCAGCTAGTTTCTAAAATCCCACAGAAACCTCTCTAGACTGATAGAAATCACCGAGCATCCCATCATATCATCACGTCAGCTAGTTTCTAAAATCCCACAGAAACCTCTCTAGACTGATAGAAATCACCGAGCATCCCATCATATCATCACGTCAGCTAGTTTCTAAAATCCCACAGAAACCTCTCTAGACTGATAGAAATCACCGAGCATCCCATCATATCATCACGTCAGCTAGTTTCTAAAATCCCACAGAAACCTCTCTAGACTGATAGAAATCACCGAGCATCCCATCATATCATCACGTCAGCTAGTTTCTAAAATCCCACAGAAACCTCTCTAGACTGATAGAAATCACCGAGCATCCCATCATATCATCACGTCAGCTAGTTTCTAAAATCCCACAGAAACCTCTCTAGACTGATAGAAATCACCGAGCATCCCATCATATCATCACGTCAGCTAGTTTCTAAAATCCCACAGAAACCTCTCTAGACTGATAGAAATCACCGAGCATCCCATCATATCATCACGTCAGCTAGTTTCTAAAATCCCACAGAAACCTCTCTAGACTGATAGAAATCACCGAGCATCCCATCATATCATCACGTCAGCTAGTTTCTAAAATCCCACAGAAACCTCTCTAGACTGATAGAAATCACCGAGCATCCCATCATATCATCACGTCAGCTAGTTTCTAAAATCCCACAGAAACCTCTCTAGACTGATAGAAATCACCGAGCATCCCATCATATCATCACGTCAGCTAGTTTCTAAAATCCCACAGAAACCTCTCTAGACTGATAGAAATCACCGAGCATCCCATCATATCATCACGTCAGCTAGTTTCTAAAATCCCACAGAAACCTCTCTAGACTGATAGAAATCACCGAGCATCCCATCATATCATCACGTCAGCTAGTTTCTAAAATCCCACAGAAACCTCTCTAGACTGATAGAAATCACCGAGCATCCCATCATATCATCACGTCAGCTAGTTTCTAAAATCCCACAGAAACCTCTCTAGACTGATAGAAATCACCGAGCATCCCATCATATCATCACGTCAGCTAGTTTCTAAAATCCCACAGAAACCTCTCTAGACTGATAGAAATCACCGAGCATCCCATCATATCATCACGTCAGCTAGTTTCTAAAATCCCACAGAAACCTCTCTAGACTGATAGAAATCACCGAGCATCCCATCATATCATCACGTCAGCTAGTTTCTAAAATCCCACAGAAACCTCTCTAGACTGATAGAAATCACCGAGCATCCCATCATATCATCACGTCAGCTAGTTTCTAAAATCCCACAGAAACCTCTCTAGACTGATAGAAATCACCGAGCATCCCATCATATCATCACGTCAGCTAGTTTCTAAAATCCCACAGAAACCTCTCTAGACTGATAGAAATCACCGAGCATCCCATCATATCATCACGTCAGCTAGTTTCTAAAATCCCACAGAAACCTCTCTAGACTGATAGAAATCACCGAGCATCCCATCATATCATCACGTCAGCTAGTTTCTAAAATCCCACAGAAACCTCTCTAGACTGATAGAAATCACCGAGCATCCCATCATATCATCACGTCAGCTAGTTTCTAAAATCCCACAGAAACCTCTCTAGACTGATAGAAATCACCGAGCATCCCATCATATCATCACGTCAGCTAGTTTCTAAAATCCCACAGAAACCTCTCTAGACTGATAGAAATCACCGAGCATCCCATCATATCATCACGTCAGCTAGTTTCTAAAATCCCACAGAAACCTCTCTAGACTGATAGAAATCACCGAGCATCCCATCATATCATCACGTCAGCTAGTTTCTAAAATCCCACAGAAACCTCTCTAGACTGATAGAAATCACCGAGCATCCCATCATATCATCACGTCAGCTAGTTTCTAAATATAATTTAATAAGTAAGAAATAGTCTCAGTTTCCATGCACAGTCTGTTAATCTGATGCAGATTGCACATTAAACCGGAAAACTCTTTCTCCATCTGGCTGATTTTAGCTGATTGACTGACTTTACACCACTTCTGGGACTAATAAAGTCATACTACAGACACACTGAACACTTCTGAGGAAGAAATCAAAGAGTTTTAGATCATCGAATCTTTGAAAGATGCCTAGAGTTTAGTTCTTAACAGCAGATCAACTATAGATAAACTTGAGTTATGTTTGTGAAGTAATGCATGTATTACTATGTTAATTAACAAAAATTATTTAAAACTAAACCATTTTATTTTTACAGAATTTTATTTCAGCTAGTTACCAAGACATCTCATTTTTGTTCAAGTACTAAAATAACGGAAAAAAAGAGAGAACTAAAACTTCAAAAAATAAAGTAAAAAAATAAAATAAAACAATTACTGACAAAAATATAATGATATAAACAGTACATCAATTATTATAAAATAAAATAATTGACGGTGAATTGTTTTACATCTCTCTCTCTCTCTCTCTCTCTCTCTATTTTACAAAAATATAAAACTATATAAACTAAATAAAACTACAATATTTTACAAAAAAATAAAATTATACCATGCATCAAAGACACTCAGATAAAACTGTGTATGGAAAGAAATGTTGATCTAATTAAATCAATATTTTCTTCTGCTATAGGTTTTTCTCTACAGCTGTTTGTGGAGTCTGAAACACTATTTGACTGTGGGTTTCCATGCTGCTCTATTATTGCCATTTACTCTATTTCAGAAGAAAAACCTGCACCTAAACCACGACATAAACACAAAGCAAACTGACGCTGGCCATTGATCAGATCAGATCATCAGCCAGACGGTCTCTTCCGTGTCTATGTGTGCAGCTCTTGACTACAATAATCTCACAGTGCACCTCACAACTCTGGTAAAGCTTTATTTACTACTTAAGCAGAGACTCACCTGATAGTAAGTCTGTCCCAAACGTCTGCTGCTCAGTCTGAAGAGGCTGTGGTGGCATCAGCGGGTTCACGGTGCCTGTAAAACAGACATTAAATCATCTTTCCGCTCTGATAACAGACTATACTCCATGCCTTCAACTCACCTGTCCCATATCATACACACAGCACACTATTTCCATTCATACTCAGGTTAACACACAGTTAAAGCGCAGCGCTCGAGCGTCTCTGACTGGCACGCTGTGAACTCATGGTCCCGTCTGGGTGGGGAACCACATGACTCAATCCTGATCCGAAGTGGCGGTTCTGGACGCGGTCGCCTCCCACAAACCCCCTCCAGCACCTCCTCAGACGGGCCGGTGGCTCAGAGCGGCTGACGCTGAAAAGACTCGACAGGACCGAAGCCAAAGTCGAACCCAAACAGAGCAGCGCTTGGTCTGGACCTGCGGGTCAGAGGCGGGTTCAGCTCGGTTTACCCGCGGTCTGTGCTCTTGAGTCCAAATCAAGGCAGATCTCACCCACAGACATTACAAGCCAAATAAACGAGGCAATGTATCTGTACACAGACTCAGACGGACAGCTTCTTTGCAAAGGGGAAATGCATCCAAAAATCATCATTTACTGAAACGAAAGTTCCTTTAGTTTAATGTAAAACATGAAATCTAGCTGATTTATTTTTGTCCACACAAAGCAGCACCAAAAAGTAAAAAAAAAACGTACCATTAAAATAGTCAATATGTCTCATGTCCTATAGTTTTCTGCAAACGGCCTTTTATGAAATTTAAGCTGTTATTAACTGAAACACTGAAAAAGTGAAACTGAAGTAAGAATTTATTTATTGAAATATTTATATGAAGCAAGGATGCATTACATGCATGCTCTACCACTGAGCCACAGGAACATTAAATTGATCAGAAGTGTCAGTAAAGACATTTATAACGTATATTTCAAATAAATGCTGTTCTTTTGAACTTTCTATTCATCTGTGAATCCTGAAAAATCAAATGCATCACGGTTTCCACAAAAATATTGTGCATCACAACTGTTTTCATCATCAGCAAATCAGAATATTATTATGATTTCTGAAGATCATGTGACACTGAAGACTGTAGTAATGATGCTGAAAATACAGATGTGCATCACAGAATTCAATTACATTTTACAATATATTCACATAGAAAATAATTATTTTAAACTGCAATAATATTTAAGTTTTTACAGTTTTTTGATCAAATAAATGCAGCTTTGGTGAAACTTCTTTCAGAAACATTTATGTAACACAATACAGCATTATTGATGCCAAAAACATCCCTGATCTTCACAATAGGGAATGAGATGTGCTGGATATTCAGAAGAAAACAACTACCCAGCTATGAGCAGCATCATCCTGTCAGCTCCGGTTTATGAACACTAACCCTGTCCTTTCTGTCGAGCCAGACAAGCCTTTAGCCATGTCTGCTCTGAGATCGCATCAGGAGCGCTCGGCTCATCTTAGACTAAACTAGACGCTGTAAAGAGAACGGTGCCAGTTAGTGAAGATGTGTTCTGGTAGTGAACGGTGCCAGTTAGTGAAGATGTGTTCTGGTAGAGAACGGTGCCAGTTAGTGAAGATGTGTTCTGGTAGAGAACGGTGTCAGTTAGTGAAGATGTGTTCTGGTAGAGAACGGTGTCAGTTAGTGAAGATGTGTTCTGGTAGAGAACGGTGTCAGTTAGTGAAGATGTGTTCTGGTAGAGAACGGTGTCAGTTAGTGAAGATGTGTTCTGGTGAGAACGGTGTCAGTTAGTGAAGATGTGTTCTGGTAGAGAACGGTGTCAGTTAGTGAAGTGGTTTTTGGGAAAGGGGGTTTTGGAGGTTTTTGGAAAGGGGGTTTTGGAGGTTTTTGGAAAGGGGGTTTTGGAGGTTTTTGGAAAGGGGGTTTTTGGAGGTTTTTGGAGAACGGTGTCAGTTAGTGAAGATGTGTTCTGGTAGAGAACGGTGTCAGTTAGTGAAGATGTGTTTGGTGAGAACGGTGTCAGTTAGTGAAGATGTGTTCTGGTAGAGAACGGTTCAGTTAGTGAAGATGTGGGGGGGGGGGGGGGGGGGGGGGGGGGGGGGGGGGGGGGGGGGGGGGGGGGGGGGGGGGGGGGGGGGGGGGGGGGGGGGGGGGGGGGGGTTTTTTTTTTTTTTTTTTTTTTTTTTTTTTTTTTTTTTTTTTTTTTTTTTTTTTTTTTTTTTTTTTTTTTTTTTTTTGGTAGAGAACGGTGTCAGTTAGTGAAGATGTGTTCTGGTAGAGAACGGTGTCAGTTAGTGAAGATGTGTTCTGGTGAGAACGGGTGTTAGTGAAGATGTGTTCTGGTAGAGAACGGTGTCAGTTAGTGAAGATGTGTTCTGGTAGAGAACGGTGTCAGTTAGTGAAGATGTGTTCTGGTGAGAACGGTGTCAAGTGAAGATGTGTTCTGGTGAGAACGGTGTCAGTTAGTGAAGATGTGTTCTGGGGAGAACGGTGTCAGTTAGTGAAGATGTGTTCTGGTGGAGAACGGTGTCAGTTAGTGAAGATGTGTTCTGGTAGAGAACGGTGTCAGTTAGGAAGTGTGTTCTGGTGAGAACGGTGTCAGTTAGTGAAGATGTGTTCTGGTAGAGAACGGTGTCAGTTAGTGAAGATGTGTTCTGGTAGAGAACGGTGTCAGTTAGTGAAGATGTGTTCTGGTAGAGAACGGTGTCAGTTAGTGAAGATGTGTTCTGGTAGAGAACGGTGTCAGTTAGTGAAGATGTGTTCTGGTAGAGAACGGTGTCAGTTAGTGAAGATGTGTTCTGGTAGAGAACGGTGTCAGTTAGTGAAGATGTGTTCTGGTAGAGAACGGTGTCAGTTAGTGAAGATGTGTTCTGGTAGAGAACGGTGTCAGTTAGTGAAGATGTGTTCTGGTAGAGAACGGTGTCAGTTAGTGAAGATGTGTTCTGGTAGAGAACGGTGTCAGTTAGTGAAGATGTGTTCTGGTAGAGAACGGTGCCAGTTAGTGAAGATGTGTTCTGGTAGAGAACGGTGTCAGTTAGTGAAGATGTGTTCTGGTGGAGAACGGTGTCAGTTAGTGAAGATGTGTTCTGGTAGAGAACGGTGTCAGTTAGTGAAGATGTGTTCTGGTAGAGAACGGTGCCAGTTAGTGAAGATGTGTTCTGGTAGAGAACGGTGCCAGTTAGTGAAGATGTGTTCTGGTAGAGAACGGTGTCAGTTAGTGAAGATGTGTTCTGGTGGAGAACGGTGTCAGTTAGTGAAGATGTGTTCTGGTGGAGAACGGTGTCAGTTAGTGAAGATGTGTTTTGGTAGAGAACGGTGTCAGTTAGTGAAGATGTGTTCTGGTGGAGAACGGTGTCAGTTAGTGAAGATGTGTTCTGGTGGAGAACGGTGTCAGTTAGTGAAGATGTGTTTTGGTAGAGAACGGTGTCAGTTAGTGAAGATGTGTTTTGGTAGAGAACGGTGTCAGTTAGTGAAGATGTGTTCTGGTAGAGAACGGTGTCAGTTAGTGAAGATGTGTTCTGGTGGAGAACGGTGTCAGTTAGTGAAGATGTGTTCTGGTAGTGAACGGTGTCAGTTAGTGAAGATGTGTTCTGGTGGAGAACGGTGTCAGTTAGTGAAGATGTGTTCTGGTAGTGAACGGTGTCAGTTAGTGAAGATGTGTTCTGGTGGAGAACGGTGTCAGTTAGTGAAGATGTGTTCTGGTAGAGAACGGTGTCAGTTAGTGAAGATGTGTTTTGGTAGAGAACGGTGTCAGTTAGTGAAGATGTGTTCTGGTAGAGAACGGTGTCAGTTAGTGAAGATGTGTTCTGGTAGAGAACGGTGTCAGTTAGTGAAGATGTGTTCTGGTAGAGAACGGTGTCAGTTAGTGAAGATGTGTTCTGGTAGGTCATGGTGAGTTATGACCCATCACCAGTGTCACCAGTCTGTCCGCAGGCATTCGTGACGAGGCAGAGAGCATGCTGGGAAATCAACAACTGGCGGGGTGTGGAAGCTGAACACAATCCAGAATGAGACATGAGAGAGTAGAAGATGCCAAAAAATCATGTCTGTCTAGCCCAAAACTGTCACGTCCCTTTAGTTCTCCTCGTTGATGGAGGCTGCTTGACTCGCTTACTAACACATCAACAGGGTCAACGGTTATTAGGAATGCCTTTTTTATGTTTTCAACTTCATGTCTATGGACAGCATCTCTGTGCATGATATCGATCCCCACAGACGGTCACGGACACGCCTCAGTGTTTACAATAATGCACAATAATAGAAGCTCAACAGGCAACCGCAATATGAATTATTTCTGTAGTTATTTTTTGCCATTTTAAGACTTCCATTATATGTATATTTAATTTAATTTTCAAATGATTATCCATGATAATGAACAGCATGTGGGCCAAGACAATAGGTTGAAAACCCAGAACATTATTAATATTAATACATTTTTGTATTTGTTTATTATAAATTGTAAGAAGAAATACAATTTGGTAATTCAAAATCATTAAACACTAGTAAAAACTAAACACCACTATATTTATATATTACTTATATATTTAAATATAATTATTAATAACAATATTATCATCATATGTAAACAAATATATAAATATCATTTTATTTAAGTATTTTCAGTTTTGAAACCAGTGTTCGGTGTTTTCTCCGTTAACATTCATTTATTAGTAGTATTATTATCATTATTATTAAAAAACTGTGAGACATGAAGATAACAATATTACTGGTTGTGTCCTCAGAACGCTCAATGATTTTAGCTATTTCATGCTTAATAAAGCTGAAGTTTGAGGCTGTAATATTAGTATGTGTTTGTCTAGAGATCAACCTTCAGCTCCAGGATATTTTATGGACCGTGATTGTGTTTCGGTGACCTCCCACGGGCCGCACAGACCCGGCTATTTTTACGACTTTGCCGATGAGGACGCAAGCAGAGCAATGACCCGGAGTCTGAGTGACCTCATGTCTGACCTTCTATCCCCGAGATTGATATCGCTCTCATCGCCAGCAGACACACGCTTCAAACGCCGTACAGTCTGAGAAATGATTTCATACTGTGAGGAACGGGGCCAACAATGCACACACAGAACAGGGTTATTTATGATCATTGTGCAGATCTCTGTGTGACCCTTAATAGAAATGTGCAAAACTAGTCAAAGGATTACATTCAACAAATATCAGAGTTCACAAAAAAGATGAAGAACTACAGATTATGCATAATACAGGGAATTTCTTACAGCGTGCTGTCAATACCTCCAGAATTATTGTAGAAATCAAAGATGATGATGATGATGACAAAGAGGAAGAACAAAAGCAGAAGAAGAGGAACTAAAACAAGAAGACGAGGAGTAGATGAGAAGGACGAGGAAAACGGAAATCAACAAGAATATCAAGAAGAAGCAGAAGAAGAGGAAGAGGAGGAATAAGCAAAACAAGAAGAGGAAGAAAAAACTGAAGAAGAGGGATAAAAAGAGAAGATGAAGAAGAAAGAAGAAAAAACAAAGATGAGGAAAAAAGAAGGAGGAAATAACCAGAAACAAGAAAAACGAGGAAGAGAAAAAACAGAAGATGAGGGATAGGAAGATGAAGAATTACAAAAGAAAAACAAGATGAGGAAGAGGAGGAATAACCAAAACAAAAATAAGATGATGATGATGATGATGAAGGAACAATAAGATGAAGAAAATGAGGAAGATGAAACCATAAACAGGAAAAAGAAAAAGATAAGGAAGATGAGCAAAAGGAGGAAGATATTGAGAAAAGGATGAGGAAGAATAAAATGGAGATGAGAAAGATGATAAGGACTTACATGACAATTAAGAGGAAGATGAAGAATCAAGAAAAACAAGAAGATGAGGATGGTGAAAAGAAGACGACGAAATGAGGAAGGAACATAAGCAGACATCACTAAAAAAAGGAAGAGGAAAAGGATGAAGTAGAAAGGAAGGAACAACAAAAGACAAGAAGGAAAGATAAGAATTAAAGGAAAAAGAAAGAAAAACAAGAAAATTAGGTGAAAAAGAGAGGAGAGGAATGAACATTAAAGCAAGAGGAGGATGAAGATGATGAGGAAGAACAATAAAAACAAAGAAACAAGATAGGAAAAAAAAAAGAAAATTGTAAGAGGAGGATTAAAAAGGAGGGAAGAGGAGGGGAGAAAAAAAAAACAAGAGAAAAAAGACATAGGATAACATGGGAGGGGCAAGAAATGAGGGAAAGAACAACAACAACAAAAACGAGATGAAGATGAGGAGAAAGAAAACACCAAAACATGAGGAAGAAGAAGAAGAAGAGATCTCAAGACAGTAGATGAAGCTCTTCATTCAAGAGAAAGATTTTATGATCTGCTCACGTGATGAATATTCAAACAAACAGGTTTGGACCGGAACAGAGCGAGGTCTAGTGAGGACAGTGAACACGGTGAAGAGGAAGACGAGGAGCGAGCGAGCGTGTCCTCAGTCTGACCCCGGAGCCGCTCCGAGACCGCAGGGGGTCCAAAAGAGCTGCTTTACATTTATCCTCAGGATTAGAGCGCTTCCCAAAGATTCAACACATCACAAATCTCCAAAAGACCAATCCTGAGCACGAGGAAGCAGCGACGGGGATTATGGGAAACGGTCCTTCATCAGCGGAGGAACATCCTCAAAACTGACCTCAGGTCAGATTAGACTCAAGACAAGTAATGCTGAATTAAGAGCGACGAGACGAGACGAGAAACCGATTACTGAACCAGGATCAACAAACAGACAACAACTCTTACCTACAGAAGATATACAACAATATATTTACATTCAACAGGTCAGAAAGTTCATTCCCCAGCATTCTTTAAGAGAATAATATAATATTTCAACTGAATTTGTTATCAGCTCTCTGTAAAAAAATTTAATACAATTAATCTACTGTATATTGATGTATATATGAATAAGATATTTATAATATATATAATTTATTATGCATACATTATAATTGCATGTGTTTAACAAAATATAAAAATTAATATATTAGATATATTAGAAAATACAATAAAATGCTATAATACACACACACACACACCTTTCAAAACTTTCAGGTCATTAAGATGTATTTAGAAAATGACTCAAAATAAAGCAACAATAATAATAATAAAACATTATTCACATATTAGAATACCTTACCAATATAATATATTTTTAGTGTCACATAAAAAAATAAAAACAATCTAAGACTACGAGATTAAAGTCGTAATATTTCGAGAATAAAGTCGAAACTACGAGAATAAAGTCGAAACTACGAGAAAAAAAGTCGAAATGTTACAAGAATAAAGTCGAAACACTTCGAGAATAAAGTCGAAATGTTACGAGAATAAAGTCGAAATGTTACGAGAATAAAGTCGAAATATTACGAGAATAAAGTCGAAATATTACGAGAATAAAGTCGTAATATTACGAGAATAAAGTCGTAATATTACGAGAATAAAGTCGTAATATTACGAGAATAAAGTTCTTTGTCTTTTGGCGCATCAGTACGGAGTTATAATTAGTAAAAGGACACTGCAGCGCTTATGTAGGAAACTTAATTTATTCAGAAGAAAAAATCAGACAGACATTGAGGAAATTGCCTCTTTTGTGCAGTCTGAGATGGCGACCAGTGGTCGATGGTTACATCTGCGTGGTATTCGCAGAGGATATGTTGTTTCTCAAGAGACTATGAGGATGGTGATCAAAGAAATCGACCCTGAAGGAGTTGAACTTCGGCGCGCTCGACGTCTCCGAATATGCCATAATGCCACAACGCGTTGGGACCCCGGCTGAAGTAGCCTACTGGCGACGTCGTTATTTTTCTTCTGAATAAATTAAGTTTCCTACATAACCGCTGCAGTGTCCTTTTGCTAATTATAACTCCGTGCTGATGCGCCAAAAGACAAAGAATTTCCTTATTGCTAAATCCTAATCTAAAGAAGGATTTAACCAAATCCTCCACATCCATTGTTTCTAGCAATTCTGTGATTTTTCTCAAAATATTAGGAGTTTAATCTCGTATTACTACGAGTTTATTCTCGAAATATTACGACTTTATTCTCGAAACATTTCGACTTTTTTCTCGTAATATTACGACTTTATTCTCGAAACATTTCGACTTTTTTCTCGTAATATTACGACTTTATTCTCGAAACATTTCGACTTTTTTCTCGTAATATTACGACTTTATTCTCGTAATATTTCGACTTTATTCTCGTAACATTTCGACTTTATTCTCGAAGTGTTTCGACTTTATTCTCGTAACATTTCGACTTTTTTTCTCGTAGTTTCGACTTTATTCTCGTAGTTTCGACTTTATTCTCGAAATATTACGACTTTATTCTCGAAATATTACGACTTTATTCTCGTAATATTACGACTTTATTCTCGTAATATTACGACTTTATTCTCGTAATATTACGACATTATTCTCGTAATATTACGACTTTATTCTCGTAATATTTCGACTTTATTCTCGAAATATTACGACTTTATTCTCGTAATATTACGACTTTATTCTCGTAATATTACGACTTTATTCTCGTAATATTACGACATTATTCTCGTAATATTTCGACTTTATTCTCGTAACATTTCGACTTTTTTTCTCGTAGTTTCGACTTTATTCTCGAAATATTACGACTTTAATCTCGTAGTCTTAGATTGTTTTTATTTTTTTATGTGGCACTAAAACGCCGTCGTAATATATATATATATATATAGCAAAAATAAATAAATCCAAAATTGGGGGGAGGGGGGGGTTTGTTTTTGAAGAAGAATCTAAAAATCTCATTCATCAAGGAGACATTGATCAAAAATGACATTTATAATGTTACAAATATTTATATTTTTTTTAAATGCTGTTCTTTTTAACTTTTTATTCATCAAAGAATCGTGAAAAATAAAATGCATCACAGTTTACACAAAAATATTGTGCAGCACAACTGTTTTCAACATTGATAATAATCAGAAATGTTTCTCGAGCAGTAAATCAGTATATTATAATGATTTCTGAAGATCATGTGACGCTGAAGACTGGAATAATGATGCTGAAAATTAGCATTAGAGATAAATATACTGTATTATGAATAGAAATATACTGCACTACCTTGCTGTCAGCGTTACGTTCTGCTGATAAAATGCTGAAAACGTGCCTAAAACAAAATGTGTGCTTGATCGTGCAGTGGGCACAGCTGGATGAGAGCTTCCCGTCCTCTGGAGACTCAGGGACACAACGGCTCCGGATCCAGCACATCTGCTGTGGGGCCGTCCAGCCCTAAAACAGACTCAAGTAGGCCAGGCTGACCCACATAGAGCTCCCGCAGGAGCCACGCTATACTGAGAGTACCTACCCAAAACTCCAGCTCACGACAG